>PITA01001250.1:157516-206788 GCA_004023965.1 Spilogale gracilis | reverse complement strand
ACAAAATGCAGGGTGAGGAAGCATGGATTTTCCCGTGGGTCAAGCTAATCTTTGGGAAAACACAAAATTGAGGTCATTTTAGAATGAATTCCCCTCAAAGGGATTCCTTCTCTGGAGAACAAAGGAATCCCAAAGGAGATAAAGTGTAAGACTAGGTAGAAGCCAGAAGGCCAGCAGGTAAAGGAGAGTGGAAAATGGCCAGCCATAAGAGAGGCATTTATGTGAACAAGGGATACCCTGGCAGGGTCTCTAAAAAACACAGAAAGTACATTCATGAGAGAAAGAATTAACAACTGTGCATTGGCTCCTCAAGAGAGAGTCATGCAATGCAGGTATTATCCCTAATGTCTTTTTCCCCCCAGGGCTCAGTAATCCTGGGCTACCAGATAGAGGACATCCAGGAATTGATGAGGGAGCAGGGAAGGAGAGAAAGCTAGAGGAGCAAGTCAGTCATTTTCCCCTCTAGGCTTCCCACTCTGAGCTGGGAAAAGGGGTGAAACTAAGTTGAGTGATTTTAAAATGTTGCTTGTTATGCTAGAGCGGCGTGTTTACATTGCTCAGATGAAATTTGTTTTTCTGAGAAAAGCTATGGGGCATGTCTGCGGTCTGATGCAAGGAAGAAAAAGAATGAATTCACTGATGGGCAGTGGTAGAAATTTTAGAAATATAATGTTCTCTTTCTTTACCAAGTTCAGTCAAGCAATTACATGTTTATCAGTCATTAACTATATACTATATAGAAGAATATATATTCCTTTTGACCCCTGGGAAGATGGTATTGTTTCTACTTGTACAGGGGAGGAGGTACTGGAAGTCCTAGCATTATGTTGAAAGTCACTGTGCAGCTCTGTGAGCTGATATTCATCCAGGTGCTGCCTCCATGCCCCACCTCAGAGTACATGAAGTGACAAGAAAGATATTCCTCATTCTGTTTCTAGCTCTGAAAGATTCTCCTGAAGCATAGAGGAAAGAAGATTACACACCTCAAAATAAGTACACCTGTATTAAGCATAAATTCTATGCACCAGGTACAGTATATATTAACTTGAATACCCAAAACTCCAAAAGAAGTCACTGATTTTATTTTACAGACTAACTCAAAAGGTCTGAGTAAACAGCCGAAGATTTCACATGATGAAATGATGGAGCTCAGATTCCAACGTAGGCCTGCCTGATTCCAAGAAAGCAGCTCTTCCTCTCTTCTACTCTCTTGTGAAAAGATACAAATCCATGGCAGGATGTGGAGGCTCAAGATTTCATCAAATTTAAATGGCCCATTTAATGAGATATTTATATAGATTAAATAATTTTCACATGTTTACTATCTGAGATATTTGGAAGAATTATTATTATTTATATTTTACTGATAAAATAAATGAGACCTGCCCGCCCCAAGGTTGAAATATCTATGAACACAAAATAAGCATATGATGTAGGCAAAACTAATTTGTATGATCTGATTTGCATGTCTTCTCTGCTTCACAATGTGACCCACAATGATAGAGGTTATTGGTTGTATGTAGACACATACCCAGACTAAAATGGCAAAAGAGAGAGCACTTTCTTTACATTTACTTTCCTAAAACAATAGAAAACACAGCAGAGATGCAGTTAACTTACACCTTAGAACATGGACAGTCAATCTATAATATGAAAAATTTTATGAAGACACTGTAGGCTATTTATTAGTTGTAAATTAAGAATTAAGACAACATTTCTTTAGTGTTCAAGGTATAAAGTATTTGAAGCAATTTTACTTACCATTTTGTCAAGCCAACATTTTCTGACTGTTCAAAATAAAATTTCAAAGATATAAAATGCTTGTTATCAAATATGCAATGTTACAGCCAAGATCATAACAATTACATTATTTCCATTAGAACTTTTTAGAACAGAATTTATAAGCCACAGTGATCATGAAGGCAATCCTGAGAATTGAGGTTGAAAAGCCAGAAATCACCCTGGTGAGTGGTCATTATCTGTATTTACTCATGGTTCCATTGTAATTTTATACAATCTGTGTTTAAAAGCTGTATTATGAAGCCCACAGTCATGACTGTGTTTCCTCTCCTTTATAAAATAAAATATAAAGAATATGGCAGTTACGTTCTATCTTCTGGATTTTAAAAAAAAAAACTTACCTACTAAAACTAATGCTTAAATTATATGGGTAACTCTGAGAGACGAAAATAAGTACCACACTTGTTCATTCCATATGCAGTTTTCCCCATACTTCCATTGCTCAAGTTGTTTTTAAAGATTAATTGTTGCACTTCCATGACTGGCTTCACAGGATAATATGTTCCACGTCCATTGATCTTTTGATGCTATTTGGTTTTTGAAGAATATTGTTCAACATTTATATTATTCTCTCCAATGAAATCAGTTCTCTCTGCTCTGCAGTTTGTCCTTATTAAAAAGCACTGTAGGGAGAGCTCCGTGGCTCAGAAGGTTAAGTATCTGACTCTTGGTTTCAGCTCAGGTCATGATCTCAGGGTCCTGAGATTGAGCCTCAAGATGGCTCAATGCTGGGCATGAAGCCTACTTAAGGTTCTCTCTCCCTCCTTCCTCTGCCTCTCCCCACCCTACTCTCTGATGCAGTGTAGTTTCAACCCACTTATTAACGGCAAACTAGATAAAAGTGTTAAAAATATGCTGTAGTTCATTTTTACCCACTACTCCTAAATTGTAGTGGCTTTTTTTAGATTATAAAAATAACACCATACTGAAAACAAAGACAGCTTTAATTTTTCCTTGACAATGAATTTTCCTTTTATGTATTTTTCTTAATATATTTCATTGGCTAGGACCTCCAGTACACTGTTCAATAGAAGTGGTGAGAACAGATAATCACAGTTTGCCTTGATCTTAGGAAGAAAACAGTCTTAGACCATCAACAATGGTTTCAGATACAGGTTTTTTCATAGATGCCCTTTATCAGGTTGAGGAAGTTCCCTTCTAAGTTTTCTAAGAGCTTCTATGAGAAATGGATGTTGAAGTTTGTCAATTTTTTTCTCTATTGAGATAATCATACGATCTGTTAATATGGTGAATTGCATTGATTAATTTTTGAATGTTGAACCAATCTTGTATTATCCTGTGATAAACATCACTTGATCATGATATTTATTGTTACATTCAATGAACTAAATTCATATTAAGGATTTTTATATTTATTCCCATGAGGAATATGGGTCTGGAGGTTTCTTTTCCAGGGTAATGCTGGTCTTACATAATCAGTTGAAAAGAATACCCATTTATTCTATTTCCTAAATAGTTTGTCAGTTTGTATTACTTTTTTCCCATAAGTTTTGTAGAATTCACAAGCAATGCCATCTGGGTTTGGAGTCTCTCTGTAGGAAGCTTTTGGGTAAGTAATTAAATTTCTTTAATAGATATGTACTTATTCAGGCTAAATATTTCTTCATGAGTGGGCTTTGGTAGGAAGTGGTTTCAGTAACTGTTCTGTGACATCATCTTGTTGATTTTATTGGCGTGCATCATTCAGATTATTTTCTTATTATCCTTTGAATGTTTGTGAGATTTGCAGTGATGTTTTCTTTTTCATTCCTGATACTGGTAATTATGTCTTCTTCTTCTTTTTTTTTTTCCTTGACTAGTTTAACTAGAAGTTTATCAAATTTATTGAGCTTTTCAAAGTTTTTTTTGTTTTTTTATTTGTGTCTATTTTTTTATATTTTCTATTTCATTAAATTATTGCTGCATTTTAATTATTTCTTTCCTCTGTGTACTTTGGGTTTAGTTTAGTTTTTTCCTAGTTTAAGTAGAAGATTATATCATTAATTTTAGACTTTTCTTCTTTTATAACATAAGTATATATTGTGAAGATTTTCCCCTAAGTATGGCTTTATCTGCATGCCACAAATCTTGATAAGTTGTTGTATCACCTTACATTCCCCCAAAACATATTTTGTTTTTATTTTTTATTATGTTATGTTAGTCACCATACAGTACATCATTAGCTCCTGATGTAGTGCTCCATGATTCCTTGTTAGCACCCAGAAGCATATTTTAAAATGATTTACAAGTGTGAGAGATTTATTAAGGGAAGAGGAAGGTTGAGAGATAAACAGAAGGGTTCAAGAACCTTCAGACTGAAAGCTGTGATGACTCCTATGAAAAGAAAGAAGGAGGAATATTGTGTAAAAACAACACTGAGGTAGAACTCTGAAAATCTTGGCAAGTCTGAAGGTAGCCTTATTATAAAATATTCCCTATTAGAGGAGTCTTTCATTGAACTAGATGACTTGGCTCTGTATCCTCACCATGTTCAGTTGTTCTCTAGGACCAGCCCAATAAGAGTAAGGCCAAGGCAAGAATTCTGCAGCAGATCCTGAACTTGTGAGCTAACTGTACTCCTCATGGGAGGTTTTCTTTTTTAGGAAGATCTGACTGGCAAACTCTCATGGGTGCCACAGCCCACCCTATCTGCCACAAAGATCCATTTCTTCATTTATTTTTCAGAGAGCAGTTTCTCCACAATTTTTGTCCTTCCAAGAGGGACAAACTACAATGTCCATCCTCATATTTGGTTTCTGGACCACAAGAGGTTCACTATCTTTCCCTGCTATTCATTTAAATTTCCCATCACCCTTGATTATTACTCTGCAAATATTGATAGCTTACCCAACCCAACTTCTAAAGGTCTTAGTAGCTTACCCAACAGGGGGACTCCAACTACCTGATAGTAGTTTACCCCAATGCTCACTGCTGAGGGATGTGACTCATTGGGTAGTGTATCCTTCTTTGGGTGGAGTTACTGCAGTTTCCACTCAGAGTTAGAACTGGACAGGAAGTACCAAGAGGTTCCCTAGTGGATCACCTTTGTTCCACATGTATTCACGCTACGTCCTCTGTAAAAGCAGCTTACTTCCTCCTGCTGATCAGGGTCAATTACCTATTTATTGACTCCTTGCCTTTTAGCTCCTAGGAACAAGAAGCCAAAAGTGCCAAGGCACTATCTGTAGCTTATAGTTCAGATATGATCATGCCATGTCTCCTATCAAAAATACAACCCTTTGAAGACAGGACCTTTAAACATGTACCTCCAAGAGTTAGAAGGATGGAAGGCACAGTGTCTTCTAACAGATAAGTGGGACCACTTTTGCTTTAACCCACTGGTTTCCCGTGAACTCTTCCTGTTGGAAATATAGAACTATATAGAGGTCTCTGATTATGACTTGAAGAATGACACCCCATGATTTCAGAGTGTTACCTTGGAACTTGCGCCTCAGTTGTCCCTCCAAAAGGCCATTCCAATGTTATGTCAGACCGCATATAGATGGTACTATATGTTATATGAAAAAAAGACCTGAATTTCACCCTCATTCATTATAAAATGAGTCCTCTATTTAGATGTTACGATGTTTGGAATTCCTTGCCTATGGACCAAACATTCCATAAGTTTCCAGATAGTGGTGTTTGTAGAGGCCCTGTAAGTAGGGAAGTTAAACCCTTCCCAGTATAAATATTAGATACTGTGAAGATGAACAACTCTCCATTCCTAGATGGTAGGAGCCCAATATAGCAGATTATCAGCACTGGGTCAGCTGAGAAGACCCACAACTGAACTTAGAAATGTTGGCACCCCTGTCATCAGTAGGTTCTTGATGCCTTCAGTAAATGACATGTCTTCCAGACCCTCTTATAGAACACAATCTTCTTTCATGTCACCTAAATTCGTGTGATATATCCATTGCAGCACACCTACCACCCTTTGCCTTCCTGTCTTGTCTACCATGACAAGTGTAGACCAATGCTTTCCCTAGGCTTCTAAGAACCTCTCTATCCATAAGTTTGCTCTCTGGTTATCTGCCTGGGTGCTAAAGTCCTATACTTGAGAAAGTGTCCAAAATAAAAGAATACTTGATTTTCCAGTCTTATGTTAAGACCTGTGTTTCATCATTCAAAATACAACTGAGCACATTTCTTCTTCTTTTTTTTTTTAATATTTTGTTTATTTGACAGAGAGAAACACAGCTATAGAGGGAACACAAGCAGAGGGATTGAGAGAGGGAGAAGCAGGCTTCCCGCCGAGCAGAGAACCAACGTGGGGCTCGATCCCAGTACCCTGAGATCATGACCGGAGCCGAAGGCAGATGCTTAATGATTGAGCCACCCAGGCACCCCTGAGCATATTTCTTCAACTCCTGCTAATGTTTCCCTCACTCCTACCAATCTCTACAGCTTCCTTGGAGTGGAATCACTTTTCTGCCTTACATTTCCAGCTTTCCTCCAGCCAGGTTGTGCTGGGATTTGACCCTAGGTATCAGCCTAATACCCATGAAAGTAGTTAGGAGCAATTCCTGAAGGAGTCATCTGTTGACTTAAAAGAAAGTGTCTTCCCCTTAGAAGGAGTTTGAACTCTTAATAGAGTGTACAATGGGCCTCTGGGAGTTTGGGGTCATCTTTAGAGCCATAATCCTTGAAAACATCCATTCCATACTTTAGGGAACAAATTTCCAAGCTAGAGCATAGAACTTACCTCCACATTTCAATGTCTCTGGAGCTATGTGACTATAATATTTAAGTTCTGTGTTGTTCTTTCTTGTATCAGTGCTTCTACTACAAGAAGTAAGGGTCTGTTCAGTTGCTTACAAAAAAGTTCATTGTCTCTTACACTTTACTTTTAGTTATTGTTTAACTATATTTAATTTCTCATTATCCCTCAGCAAGTCATCAATACAATTTATCAATAAGAAGTCAACTCCACTGTTTTTGGAGGTATTATTCTCTCAATAGCTTTCAAATATTTTTATTATCACACTGGACAA
Organism: Spilogale gracilis; assembly: GCA_004023965.1. NCBI lineage: Eukaryota > Metazoa > Chordata > Mammalia > Carnivora > Mephitidae > Spilogale > Spilogale gracilis. The sequence goes on along the minus strand of PITA01001250.1, from coordinate 199,994 downwards.
GGAGTTGCCCTCTGCTGGAGTATTTTCCAGGACTACCACCACTGAATTCTATTTTTTTTTTATGGTTTATAACTTTCACTTCAATTTTAAATTTTTTCCTTTTCTTAAATTTATTTTTTATTTATTTAAATTCAAGTTAGTTAACATATAATGTAGTATTGGTCTCAAGAAGAGAATTTAGTGATTCATCACCATCACTGAATTTTTAAGCAAATTCATCTTTTTCCATCTTTCACCAGGGATTATTTATGCATCACATTCCAGCTATAGATTGAGTGATCCAATCCGAAATCCTAGTCTTAATGCCTATTTTCTCGGGCCACTCCTAGTATTTACTGTGTCAGTTCAGATTCTCTAAGAAGCAAATGTCAAAACAAAATTAGATATAGAAGGATTTTCTTGGGGAGAACACTTGTGAAGGGAAAAAAGGAGAGGGAACAGGAATAGGTTTGGAGAGCCTTCAGATTAAAATGAGGACATGACAACCATGAAAGAAGTGAGGGAGGGAAGGGTATAGGGTAAGAAAAGCCTCAGGATGAATTGCAGGTTTTTGGTGTGTGGTTTTTTTTTTTTTTTTTTTAAGATTTTGTTTATTTATTTGACAGAGAGAAACTCAGCGAGAGAGGGAACACAAGCAGGGAGAGTGAGAGAGGGAGAAGCAGGCTTCCGCCAGCAGGGAGCCTGATGTGGGGCTCAATCCCAGCTCTCCAGGATCATGACCTGAGCTGAAGGCAGTCGCTTAACCAACTGAGCCACCCAGGCGTCCCTGAATTGCAGTTTTGAGAAAATAAAAGCAAAGCTGATAGGGAGCTCCAGAGTAAATATTACTCATTAGAGTAATTGAAATAGTTCATATTTAGTAGGAATGGTCTGGTTTGCTCCCTGCTATGCTTGATAATTGGTGGGGAGCAGTCTAGGAAACCCAGGAAGAGCATAGCCATGGTATGAATGGTACAGTAAATCCCAAAGGTGGGGCAAATAATGGGTTTCATCTAATTACTCTCCTTCTGGTAGGTTCTTATTTGGAGATGATTCCCCATGGTTCTCTCACATTTTTTACTTTCTTGTGAAGTAAGGCACTGATGGCCCATTTTCTGGACTATTTTTAGAAGAATAGCAAACAGCCTTGGAAACAGAGACAATGTCTTCATCTAAAGCAAAGTAGTCATACTTACTGTCCTTCATAAAATATTTGGGTTTCCTAAATTCAGGGTTTTGTCCATGCAACCTCTGGCATTCATTTGGTTGGCCTTATCTGTTTTGACCCCCTGGGAGTTGGAGTCAAGAAGAATTGATGCAAATATACTATTGCTCAGGCTGCTTGTCATGCCATGGGAAAAAGTCCTCCCTTTGCCCAACATTTTAGAAACTATGTTAAGCTAAATTGTTAACTTGCAAGCAGGATAGAAACTCAGATCCTTCACAGTTCTTGATAGTTTTGTCTTGAAGGCAGTTCCATTTTTTTTCCCTGTGATCCATTGGTTATTAAGAAGTATGTTGCTGGAAGCAACCTAAGTATCCATCAATGGATAATGGATTGTAAAAATGTGATACAAACACATGTAAAATAAGTGTTATTCAGTCATTCAGAAGAGAAGGAAATTCTGCTATATGAGACAACATGGATAAAACTTGAGGGCATTATTTATAGTCATATAACCATAACTAATATAACATGCATAGTTTTGCATAAATATAGAACCACTGATTCAGCATGGTCCACTTTAAAAAAATCAAGCCATGTGAGCTACCCAAAACTACAAATCAAAATAATTGTGAGTAGAAAAATGTTAGCATGTAGTAAAGGAGAAATTGATTCACATTCTTGAAAATCTTGTCTCTTTAATGTATGTAACTTCTTCATATTTAGGTATGTGTTTCTTAGTATATGGTTCCCCTTTTGTAGACTGTTATTTTACCAGAACAGTACACCTTAATATATTCCTCTCATTTAATAGTACTTTTGCTATACCTATTTTATCTTAAAGTGCCATATATAAACCTGATTTACCACGCTCCATGCATAACTGATTTCTTCATTAGACCAACTGGAGTTGAAGGCTTGAAGACTGACTTAGCTCAATTAAAGCCATGCTAAATCAATTCTTACTAGTATCCTAGTAGTATATGGAGAGAAGGAGAAAGAGAGAATGTATGCCAACTTCTTCTGGCTTTTCAAGGTCAAGAAGAGAGATTAAAGAAGATAAAACATGACCCCAGTGTTTTATGAAAGTTACTACAAATTATCTCATCAGCTAGGATAGCTCTGCTTTATGATTTAAGTGACAAAGGGGAGCATACATAGAAAACTACCACCAGTTATCTCTTTTGACATAAATAATTGATTATGAAGTAGTTATTTAAAAATATATGAGTTGAGCTAATACCCACTTAGATACTAGATCTTCATGTCTGCAACTCAAATATTTTTCAAAGTACCTTCAAGATTTAAAAAAAGAATTAATATTTGTGTATATGACACACTCATTCACTCAAGATGTATTTATTGAGCATCTGTGACATTATCCACACACTATCCCAAGCACCAGTGGGATACAACAGTCAACAAAACATGCAGAAATCCCAGTCCTCATTCAGCTTTCCCTCTAATGAAGGGAGACTGACATTAAAATAATATTAATAATAATAATGATTATAGTTAAATTATTTATAATATATTATATACGTATAATAATATACAAGGATACTGTATGGTGTTTGTGGTAGACAGAATTGTAAAATATCCTTCAATGACTCTTGCTCTTATGCAATTCCCTGGCCCTGAGTTAAGGCAGAAATGTGAATATAATAGAAATCACTCCTGTGACTATGTTACATTATGTGGCAAAGGTAATTTGTAGATGTAGTTAAGGTCCCAAATCAGTTGAATTTAAAGATAGGGAGATTATCTGGATGGGTCTGACTTAATTACATAAATCTTTTTTTTGCGTGTGGAGGTCAAAGACAGGGAAGTCAGAGATTTGAAGTGTGGCAGGATTCAATGTGAGGAACATTCTCTACTGCTGATGGTGAGGGAAGCCATACGGCAAGGACATGGCATCATTCTCCAGGAGCAGGGAGAAGCCAGTAAGAAAACTAGACCCACTTCTACAACTGCAATGAACTGGTTTCTGCCAACAGCCTGAATGAGCCCAAAAGCAGATTTTTCCCAGAGTCTCTAGAGAAAATTCAGCCCTGCTTACACCTTGATTTCAGACCTAAGCAGACAAGAAGCAGAGGATTCAACCACACCATGACAAACTTGGGACCTACAAGATGTTTGTTAACAAATGAGTACTATTTTACGTCACTAAATTTGTGGGCAACTGTTATGCAGCAATAGAAAAAAGGGCAGCAGTTTAGGAGACTGTGTAAGAGATAAAAGAAAGATGTGACAATGTGTGCTGGAAATGGGAATGGAATAGGTGAAAGAAAAAGTCTAGGAATTGCCATATTTGAGTGAAATGTAGAACAAAGTGAAGGAGTCTGACTTGTGAATATCTAGGGGAAAATTTTCTAGCAGTGAGAACATCTACAAAGACTCTAAGTATGTCTGGGCTCTTATTACTCAATTAACATAGCAGAGTGTATTACTCAAATGAAGTATAAGATATAGATCCTGCCTGCTTTAAAGAGTTCAAAATTTAGAAGAGAAAGCAATCTTTCCCTCCCTATCTCACTTGTTTTTCTTCCACCCATTTTTCCATTCTTCCTTCCCTTCTTCCATTCATTTATTTGGGTAATTATTTACCATATGTCTATTCTGTGTGTGGAACTGTGATGGACAGTGAGAATATAGTACTGGATAAGATAGAAAGAGTCATTGCCTTCAGAGGTTATTTGATGGAAGTAAAGGGGCAATCACAGGCAGTATGCTAAATTGTATGAAAAGAACCATAAACTATGGTACAGAAGAACAAAATCAGGGTGACCAGCCTTGATTTGGTGACTCAGGGAAGCTTTCTCTAAGCAAGTGATATCTGGGCAGAAGCCAAAAAGGAGAGCATTAACCAGAAGAAGGGAGTCAGATGGGAAGTGGTGTTTCCTGGCAGAGGGAGACTAACAGGTCGAAAGGCCCTGAGGAAGGACAGAGCATGTTCACAGAGGAACTACAAGGAGTTCAGAATGACTGGAGCATGCTATACAAAGGACATGGGATGGGGAGAGGTGGAGAAATGTTAAAAGTAAACTTGGGGAAGTAGGCTGGGACCAGAGTATACAGGTATTTTGAGCTATGTGAATGACTTTGGATTTTGTCCTAAGAGCAGCAGAAAGCCATTGAAATGTTTTAAATAAGGGACTTTGCCTTTTAGAAACATTGCTCTGGTTGTTACATGAAGGATAGATGTGTATGAGTCAAGACTGAAGAGAGGGAGGCCAGTTAGGAGGGAGGGTCACCTAATGGGGAGAGAAATGAGGAGTGCTCTGGCAGGGGAAGAACACATAGAAAGAGATGAATTCAGAACAGATTTGGGGGGAAAGTTACAAGAATACAATATGGAAGGATTGGAGAAAGTTCCAGAATGACTGCCAGGTTTCTGATTTGGTCCACACTGTGGATCTCATTAACTGAACTGTGTCTAATATATTTTAATTAGCTGCATAATCAAATACTCTCTCAAGGTAAATGGTATTGTGTGAGAACTGTAAGAGTTGAAAAGAAAAGAGGAATATGAGCAGGAACAATTCTCGAGACACCTTCTGAAAGACATGAAGCTTGACTGGGACTCAGGAAAAGGTGGTATTTCATTGTAGGAGGGGAAAACGAAAGATGCTTCTTCTGAGCGGAACAGCCCAAGCAATGGCAGAATGATAAGAAAGATTATAACTGGCTAGAAGCTGGTGTAGTCAGGCCTGAGGGAGTGAAGGGTGCCTCCAAGAGTAAGATCAATTCTCTCAAGGGAGTCAGTTTACAGAGGAATTTTAAAGACAGGCTTTGAAACACGAGACAAGATCTAACAGGGACACATGGTCAGTCAGTGAGTAAGGTGTAAAAAAAACAAGAGCTATGTGCTTTGAAGGTTAGTCTAGCTTCAGTTAACTGGATACTTTGAGCACAGAAAAGAATATGTGGATACAGAGAGAACAGATAAGTGGTTTCGAAACTTCAAGGTCAAGCTAATGATGTTACATAGCAGGGCACATCTTGTTAATTAGGGGGAAAGAACAGACAAAGACAGTCAGATTTTTGAGTCAGGGCTACAGGTTTGAAAGGACCAGACAACTGAGCAGATAATCCCAGTAGCATATTTGGGGTAGATTCTTGATGTGGAGAGCAGAAGTTTCATAAGGCAGTTAACATCAAGGCAATCCAATATGGACAAAATAGGGTTTGCAAGCAAGTTAGTGAGGAATCCAGAATTATGTGATATTTACAGATCTGAGCACGCAGATAAGCAGCACTGACAGTTCGTATCAGGAAACCCTGCCAATGGTTGGCAAAGCTCCAATTAACAAGCAAGGATGGAGAAGCAGAGATATGATCAAGGGCAAAGCAGGTACCTTGGTCAAGGAAGGACTAGATCACTAAGCAGATTATTAAGGCAGGGACCAGAGGACAGAGAATAAATCTAAGATCCATGCATTGTAATGAGGGACAATGTGAAGATCAGGGTTAGGGAAAGACAAAAGGTCAGTTTGGATTTGGGGCATGTAATCAAAAGAGAGAAGAGAGAGAGAGGAATAGACTATTTGGTGGCTAAATTTCTTTATATTCACGAGGGATAAGGGAAAATGGAACCTCAGAGTTCTTACAGCCAGGTCATGATTCTTAGTGAAGTGTTACAAGTTGTTAGCAGACGAAGAACACAGAATATTTAGCTCCACATCCCCCTTACGCCAGGCACAGGGCTTTTGTCAGAACCGTTATTACATTGGTACTCACATCAGCCTCATAAGGAATTAGTGTTACCCACATATTCTGATGAAGAACTCAACAACAAAGAGATTAATTCATCAATAAAATCATATAAATTATAAGTGGCAGAGCCAGAGTTTGAATCAAGACCTCTGTGGTTGCAAAACCCAGTCTCATTCGGCTTTGTGTTAAAAATGCCACATACTAAACAGTAAATAGGGGAAGTGAAGATAAAGAAGCAAATCCAAGGAGTCTTCCCAAGGGAGATATGACAGATTGAATATGGAAGATGTAAGAGAGGAGAGAAAAGAACCACAGATGATGCTAATGTTGTGGGCCTGCTGGATTATAAGAATGGACCAGGCAGAAATGAGAAATGTGGAGGGGAATTGTTTTTGGAGATATTTTGGTATTTGTGTGCATTGCTGATGAGAGAAGGAGGTGGTGAAGAAGGAAGCAGGACTTATCTTGAGGTATAATTCATTTAAGTGAAAATATTTTAGAGTCACTTGGAAATAACCAGCAACATTTAAGGGGAGATACATATTTGGAAGCACATTTCAATTTGATTCTATTTATTAACACAGTATCTTGACTGAAAGAAATAAAAAAGACCAGTCTCTGTGGAGCCTGTGACATTTTTATGATTCAGTCTGTGAGAAAGCTTCTATAGAAATTTTGTATGTGGGTGTTGCCTCTAGGTGAAAAACCTTCAGGGATATATAGTCAAATTATACATAAAAAACAAGTATGTACTATACATGTGTTTATGCATGTTTATACATTTTTAAATTATCTATGAAATATTTTCCCTTACATTTATTATACCCAAAATTGAGTCTGTCTTCCCTCTTCACCTCTTCTCTCTCCTGTGAGCAACTCCTTATGACACATATATGATATATACTATTATATATATATATGTCCTTAATTATATGTAATATAGACTCTCTATATTATACGCCTTGCATAAATTATAATTTGTCCCTTTAAAATATACTTTTAAAAAATATCACACTGGTGGTGCCTGGGTGGCTCGGTTGGTTAAGTGTCTAACTTGATTTCGGCTCATCACGATCTCAGGGTTGTGAGATAGAGCCCTAAGGCGGGCTCTGTGCTGGGTGTGAAGCCCCTCCTTGTCCTTTTGCCCCTCCCCCCAAATGAAAATAAAATATAGAGTGGATGTAAAAATTCACTAGATTTTAATATCTTCGAGGACATATGCAAAAATTTTTTAAATATTTTATTTATTTATTTGACAGAGAGAAACACAGCTAGAGAGGGAACACAAGCAGGGGGAGTGAGAGCAAGAGAAGCAGACCTCCTGCAGAGCAGGGAGCCCAATTCAGGGATTGGTCCTGGCAATTCAGGGATCATGACCTGAGCCGAAGGCAGACACTTACCAACTGAGTCACGCAGGTGCCCCAGGACACGTGCAAAATTAAGGACATATATATATTCAAGTTCAATGAGAATATAAGAAGAAAGTTGTAAGAATTTGAAAGAACCACAAAATCAGAGAAGTTCCTGATTAGAAAGTATAGCAGGATGCACCATTTGTCTACAGAAAGAGGCCATTTTCAGGGTTCTGTTCTCTAAGGTGTACTGTTCAGTACTAAATATTAGGCTAGAATACCAGATAATCACTTTTTACTATAAAAGCCATGAAGTTTTATGACCATCCAGGAATTTAAGAAATGAGGACCTATCCTGAGAAGTCTATTGGAAAGTCAGCTTCAGGTAACCAAAAGCACCAAAGAGATAGAAACACAACTGCTAATTATATTCTGAAAATGGTAAATATGCATTTTGGACAACAAAACAAACAGAACGCTTTAATTCTTATTTACAATGAACTTCAGACCCACATTCTGTGCAGTAAAGTGATTCAAATGTAGATCTAAATTTGATTGAAGGTAAAAGAACTCATACTACATTTTATATTGTTTTTCCCCTGAATTCGGCCAGTGGAAAGGCCGAGAAACAAAGAGAAATCCAATGGCAATAAATACTGCCAGTGCTCAGGTTCTTGTTTTGAAAAATCATTTTTTTCCAATTAAAATATAAAGAAAAATAGAAAACAGGAATCCTGGGAGAATGGGCTGATTCCAAATCTAGGGCCATAAGTGTATAAGATGAGTTTGGAATACCAGATAGCAAGAAAACTATCAAAGACTGCTAAGATTATGTCAACAAGACTTGTAGCCAATTTAAAGAAGCCAAAGATGGGACAATTTGATTCCCATTAAGGATAATAACTGAAACAATTATGAATTCAAAATTATATTAAAATGAACTAGTTACCATTGGAGGATATAATAAACCAATTCAATGTTTTAGAAATAGTAAAAAAAAATTTTTAAAAATTGATCATTTCTCCTGCCTTCCAAGTATAAACTGTATCACCAGATAAATAAATGGTAGATAAGGGAAACTTTTGCTTTTGGATTTTTCTTAACAGAAATATTCCAGAAAATAAATGAAGAAATAATAGAACGTAGCCACTACTACTTTGCAAGTCCAAGTACACCTAGGCTTTGAGAATCAATGGCTACTAACATCCCCAAAAGAAGGGCAACTAGAGATTAGAAGTTTCCTGATGAAAGAATACCGCACCACTTTTTAAATGGTCTTTAAAAAAAGCAAACACTACTAACCTGAATCTGGTCAAACCCTTACCAGTTTCCAACTACTAACTTCCAGGAAATACAGAATTCAGAGACCTAGTTACAAGGCAATACAGACATGCAAAGAGCAAACTTCAAATTATGGGAAATTCTTCAAACAATTGACTGTGTCTTCAACCAACAAATGACAAGGGAATAAAAGAGATGGGTGAGAAACCAGTGGATCAAAGGAGAATTATACACATGATAATCAATTGAAATGTGGAGTCTTAATTCAAACTATTAAACATTAATATAAAACAAGTGGACTTTTAGACACGACATATTTGATGATACCAAGAACATCTACCAAAATATTTGTGGAGGAAGGGCTACAATCCCTAAGATTTCATCAAAATAACATGAGAAGAGAGCAAGTGGATGCAGGTATAGATGAAATAAGATTGCTATGTGTCGATAATTATTGAAACTGAGTTGGGGTAGGTATGGGTTCATTACATTATTCTATCTACTTTTTGATATGTTTGAAATTTTGCAAAGTAAAAAATATATATGCTCTTTAGGGTACAAGTTTAGCCTGCATGAAACAATTGGTGATACTATCTAAACAACAGCTGAAACTTCCCATTTCACTCTTGCTGGAAAGAATCACAGCTGAGAAAAGCAAATACTCAGTACAGCGCAAATTGGCATAGACTGACTGGATGTGGAATAAATAAGTGGATTATGCGGAATCTGATTTTATTTAAGAAGAAGATTTGGACCAAAATCAGGAAAGAGATTTTCCTAGCTACTCTTAGATTAAAATGTCATTAGTACACTAATTAGAAGTCGTGCCCAGCAATGTCCCAGCAAAAATCCAACAAGTTACTCCAAATCACATAGCCAAGGAGATTTTCATAGAAGGACTGCTTGCAGAACAGTGGGCGGAGTGACAGGGCCTGATAAGGGGTGGGGAACCCCCAGGAGGTAGAACAGTGAGAAGTTCTGACCAGCCCTGGGCCACAAAGGACAAGGGGAGAAAATCTCGTACAATCTGAATTCTGCCAGAGCCAGAGCCCTGACCAGGAAAAGCCGTGGCCACAGTGGAGGCAAGTCCGGACACATCCACAGCGAGACAGCGGTGGAGATACAGAGAAGAGGCAAATAGGGAGGTTAGTTCTGCTGCTGCCCTCTGATCTCCTGCAGGACCCGACACTGGCCGAAGGGCACAGGTGAGAGGCAGTCCTGTGCCGGCCATCGCCCAGCCCGGGGCAGAGAAAGACGATGAAGCTCGGTGGGGACCAGCTGACAGCAACCCGCACAGAATGTACCGTTCATCAACATCCAGGCCACACAGTGTATGTCTGTAAATCATTTGTAAGATACGTATGCACATACTGACTATATAGTTCAATATGCTACAGGTATTTGTGTGGAAACATACAGAAACACGTATCCACTCTTCAGCGTGTGAGTGTGCACGTGTGTGGAGAGAGAAGAGGGATCCAGTGTGTGGTTTCATTTCACCTTTACACCTAATCCTTCAGTTTTCACATCCACATTTTTATACTTTTGTTACCCTACGTTCTCCTACAATGGGCCTTGAGAGTTTGTTGGGAGCTTCTAGCAGGGGAGTGCAGCTATCCAGACCAGACACACTTGATCTAAGAACAAGGTTATCCCTTATGGAGGATGGTCATCCTCTCTGAGCTCATGCAGTAGCTTGGGGAGGGATGCACATGGAGTGGTGAGGGTAGAAGGGGTCCCCAGGCTAGCCAGCCAAGCAGCCAAATCAACCCTGGTGATCAATGAGGTGACTGGTGTTGCAATATGATGACCCTCACATCCCAGATCTAAGTAAATCCCAGAAAAGGGACTACAAATGTCTGATAAACTGTAAGATGTCCAACATTGCCAGAAATCTAGGAAACGCAAATCAGAATAATGATATACAATTTTTTGCCTGTTCTATTGGCAAGTATTTAAACATTTTATAATATCAGATATTGGCGAAGCTGAGCATTAATAGGAACTCACACATGCCCGGAGGGAGAGTACAAGTCTGTGTGTTTTGTCACTTGTTCAGTGTGTGGGGGCATCTACTCCAGAGACAGTGGGACAACATGGTAAAGAGCTCAGAACGCTCCCGGGCAAGATTCCTGCTCTGCCACTTAATCTCCGTATAATCCCTGAGTTATTTAATCTCTCACAATTTAGTTTCCATTTTATTAAAAATACTTACTCTTGAGGCACCTGGGTGGCTCAGTCAGTAAAGCATCCAACTCTTGATTTTGGCTCAGCTCATGATCTCAGAGTTGTGAGATGGAGCCCTGCTTTGGGCTCCGAGCTGGGCCTGGAGGCTGCTTAAGATTCTCTCTCGTCCTCTGTTCCTCCTCCACCCCTCGCTCTCTAAAAAATAAATAAGTAAACAAATACTTACTCTCTCCATGCCTCAGTTCTTTGATCCAGAAAATGGGGAAAGAGTACCAGGCACATCAGTGCTCAGTAAACCCAAAACATGCCCATACACCATAAATCAGTGATATTACTCCTCCCTTATTTGCACAAAGAGGCTGATGCAAGAGTATTTCACTACTATGTGTACTGTTTTTCATAACAAATAAATAGAAACAATCATTTATATTCATTGCTAGCTATGGAAAAACTCCTGACATACAATGTTGATTGAATAAAATATTAATGAAAAGTATGTTTCCTATGGAGGTCTTTTTATATCTGCTAACACCTATAATATATTTATATTTATAGAAATAGCTCTATGTTTTAGAAAATTTCTGGGGGAATGTGTCCAAACTGGCAACAATAATTATTTCCGCAAAGGGACTAGGATCAGAGGTGAGGAAAGATGAGTCAAAGGTGCTTTATATTTATCGTTTGTGTTTGAATTCTTCTCAGGAAAATTTATTCATGAGGCACTGTGTGATTAAAAATTAATATAGTTTTGAAAAATACTTCAGGTCTACCTGAATCCAAAACCAATGCATGTACTCACTACATATCAGAAAAACCTTTTTGTGTACCAGGAAAGCCTTTTCTCTGTGGCTACTTCTTCATTCAAACCATAAAAATTATAGTCATGTCAAAAATTGTTTTCCTTGCTATCTTGCTGCAGCTTTTACGTTAATCATTTATTTCCCACTAAATGTGAGTCATATCAAGATGCATGAATGGTAGCAATGATCTATATCCCTTCTGATGATCTACAGTACATCCATCTGCTACTTTCAAACATCATTTTTTTCTTTGAAAAAAGAAAGAAATGGCAATAACTAACACTAATATCCAGTTACAGTTTATGGTCACCTAACATTTTCACATAAATAAGAGGAGCTTTAGAAAGGCAACTTCATAATTTTTCCCTGAAGAGTTATAAATAAGATTTAAAATGTGAAATATAGAGTTAAAAATCAGAGAAAATGTGAAATATAGAGTTAAAAATCAGAGATGGAAACAGAATAATTTTGGCTAATCAAAGTTCAGAGTGAGTGATTATCCAAACTTTCAGATGAAACCTGGAAGAAAAAAAAAAGAACAAGAAGAGAAGCACATGAAGTTTGGTGAGGAAAATACAAAAGTGTAGTTAGATGTTTGAATTTGTTTAACAAGTTTTCTGAATCATATAATGATTAAAATATGTATACAAATGTTAGAAAGTAGATAGTTATTAATATTTATTATTGATTATTTTAATAATGATATTTTACACAGTAGAAAAATCAAAAATAATTCAATTGTTATTTTTATCATCCTTTTCCCTTTGGAAGTTGCCATATCAGGGAAGGTATAATTTTTGTAAACAAATATAAGCTTAAATTTTATCTGGGGCAACTCTCCCAATTGGGGTCCTAGAGTTTCCAAGGAAATTGCCTGAGACACAATCAAGGAAGTAAAACAATAAACCCATAAATCAGATGTCACCAATATGTTCATTTAGCTCAGTTCATCCCTTAGATGTCAATGTCCTTGATAATCTACTATCAGTATAACCATTTGAAAATGATTAATATTATTTACTATTCATTGAACTTAACATAACTTTTAATTTATTATTTTTTCACAACAGTAATACTAATACAGTGCAGCTATTATTTTGTAGAATTAATAATATATGGAGTGAATATTCAAGCTTTATATAATTTCTTGATCCTATATTTTTTTTCATTCATTACAGTTCTTTTATATTTGTCAACAATAATAACCATAAAAATTGCAGGTCTCCTATGGATTATTCCCTTACTGCCAGAGAGTTTACCCCTACAAAAAAATGTAATGTTCAGACTAATACTTTCAAACTGATTTTACTTTAAAAATGTGGTGCCATTATTTAATTATATTTTTAAAACATAATTAGCAAATTTTAGTAGTTCAAATCACCATATTCTGTAAAACAACTGATTTCATGAAGGATGGAATATATTAAAAATAGATATTTGACTTAGTTTAACATGTATTTAATCTGCTGAAAGACACTGAATAAATTCCAAGTAGCTAATACAAGCAAATTTCAAAATAATTGATTCCACTTTGCTCTAGAACTTAAAAACCAGGGGGGCGCCTGGGTGGCTCAGTTGGTTAAGCGACTGCCTTCGGCTCAGGTCATGATCCATGATCCCGGAGAGCCGGGATCGAGTCCCACATCGGGCTTCCTGCTCGGAAGGAAGCCTGCTTCTCCCTCTCCAACTCCCCCTGCTTGTGTTCCCTCTCTTGCTGTGTTTCTCTCTGTCAAATAAATAAAATTAAAAAAAAAAAAACCCTAAAATTTTCAAACAAACAAACAAACAAACCAGGTAAGAAGATTGTGTGGTACTTTCCTTGACAGAAGTCAAGGAGCACCGTCCTAGATTGACTATTTCTTTTCTTCCTTTCTTCTACTGGACCACTGAATTAGAGCACTTTCTTATTGTTGCCACAACCCTGGGCAACCTATATCCTTTAAGCAATATTGTTGAAGAGGGATGTTTAAGAAGGAAAGAAAGCCTTCTCTGGGAATCTATGATTTGCAAATATTTCTGGAAGAATTTTGTTTTTAGTCAACCAAGTCTCATTTTTGTTTGTTTGTTTCCTTCTTTCCATCCTTCTTTCTTTTCTATACTCCAGATACTGTCATCACTCTCCCTGGCTAAGCCCCAGAGATGATTTAGTACCACATTTATTAGCAATATTGAAAACATACCACAAATTGAGACTAACTGTACTGTTCTGTTTTTTAAATTTCAAAGATTAGTTCCTTTTTAAATATGCAGATAATAAAATAATTCAAAGAAGAAAGCAAAAATCACCTTTAATCTCCTTACCTAAAGGCACCCACAGTTAACACCTTGGTGTGCATCTTCCAGCAAGAGTCCTATACATGTTTATTTTTTAAATGAGAGGCACCTGGGTAGCTCAGTTGGTTAAGTGTCTGCCTCAGGTCATGATCTCAGGGTCCTGGGATCAAGCCCTTGCCTTGTGCAGCAAGGAGCCTGCTTATCCTTCTCCCTCTACTCCTCCCCTCAGCACTCTCTCTCTCAAATAAATTAAAAAAAAACTTAAAAAAATAAATTAAACAAACACAGAAGCATATTTTTACAACCTAGTCATTTGCTTAATATATTGCAATTTTCTTTACATATGGGTAAACATTGATTTGCAAGTATTTTAATGGCACCATAGTATTACTTACATAATATGTATAATATATAATATGCAATGTGTAATATATAAATAAATATACAATTCGATATATATAGGTTTTAAAATGTGCAAATATAACTATTTTTTAAAAATGTTTCCCAACCTTAGTGTTAGCTATTAGAGAATGGGGTAAATTTTACTCAGGTTCCCCCAGTTGCTCAAATCTGCAAGCAGGCCTTCACAGAATTATGTAGTCTCTGCTAAGAGCTACCTTCTCCTGCTTCTGTTAGAGTTGAGGAACAGAATTTACTTTGGATTATAGCCCTGAAAATATATCATCACCATTGAGAAAGTTTACTGTTTCTCCCTTTTTCATTCATTAAGCAAATATGTATTACTCTCCTAAGGCACAATATCATCAATATCACGTTGCTTCTTGAAAGTTGGTATAACATTTACCTACTTTCTCCAGTCTCTCTGAGAATACCCTAGTAAACCTAGAAGAAAATAAATTGATAGTGGTTCATACAGAGGGATAAAAAGGATGATGATAATGACCAACAGGCCAAGCAAGGGTGAAAAAACTTATCATTATAGAACAGAAAGTATTTAAGAGGAGGTAGAACAATGCACATTTACGTTGTCAGCCATTTCTTCACCCAACCAACTTTCCGTGATTATCTGGTATGTGCCTGGCTCTGTGCTAATTCTAGTGAGAAGAGCCTTTTATAGACAGATGATAAGTAGCTACCAGAGGTAAACTCAGGTTGCTATGACACTTTTAGGAAAGGCAACCTCTAATAACGGAGGTAAAAAGTGGTCAGAGGAAAGGTCCAACTAAGAATGAAGATTAGGCAACTGGAGGATTAAATTAATGAAACAAAGAGGCCATTAAACTGCCAGGGAGCCTAACTCAGCAAACCAAAATTTGAGCCTGTAAATGCCTCAGGGTTATAAAGTTGAAATCTAAGGACAACCAATCACAAACAGCCAAGGACACTTTAAGCTGTAGCAGATCAATAATTTCCTTATTTTGCTTCTGCCTTTTCTATACGAGACTCCAGCCAAGCTTCTGTCAGGGGAGTGCTCCTAACCACTTCTAGGTTGGCACTGCCCGATTCTAGCTCAGATAAACTCAGGATTTTTATGTGCCTCAGTTCGTCTTTTAACAGGAATTAGAGACTTTGGTATCCTTTATTGTCTTATCAGACCCACAGTTTTTAAACTACAAATGCAGTCACGATAAAGATGATCCAGCAGCTGAGGAATGGGGTCCTACAACAGTGTAATGCATGTTACTAATCATGTGCAGGGTCTGGGAGATTACCAAAGGAAGTAAGCACCAGGAATCGGTGAGGATTTGAGTCTAGGCTCTGCCATTTACCATCTCTGTTGGGTGGACCCTCAGTTTTGTCTACTTTACAGGATTATCAAGAGAAAAGAAATTAAAAACCGTCATATGTGCCAGCATTTTATAAACTGTTAAGGTCACTGATGTGAGATCTGCAGTGTAAACATTGCAGGGGCAGCTTGAATGTTAACACCATCTAAGCAGTGGCAATATTAAGACTACATTTAACACTCTGTATTTTGTTCTGACAAAATAATAAGGAAGATATGACATGCTAATCTCTTAATCTAATATTTTATACCCTCATCATTAATTAAAACTTCTCTGCTTCCTTATATTCTTCTACTCTCCTTAGAGACTTGTCCTTAGACATGTTAATATAAGCCTAGTCTTCTTTCCAACTTACTTCCTTCCTAGTTAAACAAGTAAATATGGTAGAATAACATAAATTAGATAACAATAAACAGAAACAATACTTTATTATTTATTATTAATACTTTATAATGCTACTATTCTTTATTATTTAATATAATCAAAATTATGATTATCAATGGTTTCAACAGAAATTAGTGACACTAGAAGGTAGACCGTTTCTATATAGTACTAGTATGTGTACACAGATTCCCCATGGAAGACTCAAGGATACTGAGGTCAAGTCCCTGTGGAACATGGTTGAGAGGTAGGGCTCCCTTCTTTTCTATTCTTTTGGTGCCCACTAGAGGAACAAAAGTTTTGTCTTGAAAGTAGCATGCTGGGAATATTGGAACAACAATTGCCCTACCTCTGTCAGGAGAGGCAAGTGGAAAGGTCTCCGTCTGCTGGCCCCCACCCACTGAGTACTCAGCCTCTGGAGTGGATGTATTAGTTCCAAGCTTGTAGTCATTCCTACCCTCAGCTCCACCCTCAGCTCTAGAGCCCTGGCTCAAACATTTTGCCTCTGGTGAGAAGCAGTCCATAAAACAAAGTCATCCCAAAGGAACAACTTCATTTGCAATAGAGAGAAGAAGTTCAAGTCCAAAGGTTCTCTGAAGAACTGCAAAGGATGTGGCAAAAGGATATTGGGAGGATGTTCAAGATAGAGGCTAAATTGCAGACTGGCTGCTTTGTGGGAAAGAACAGGAAAAAGGGGGGCTGGGAAGAGCTCTTTCGATCTCAACAAAAATCAAACAATGACCTCGAAACAATTTCTTCAAAAGATCTAGAATTTGATTGGTTATCATTTCTTCTTTAAATGTTCAGTAGAATTCATTAGTAAAACCATCTCAGCCAGGTACTTTTTCTGGGAAGTTATTAATTATTGATTCAGTTTCTTTAGTAGATATAGGCCTATTCAATTTTCAAATTTTCCTCGTGTAAGTTTTGGTAGTTTTGTGTCTTCCAGGGAATTGGTCTATTTCATCTAAGTTATTGAATTTCTGGACACCTGTTTCTGAGCTGTGACCTTCACAAGTATACCTCTATAATGAGATAATTCTTGGGTCTTCAGCATGGTATTTCTGAAAGTAATACCTCTAAAAGTGTGGGCTTTCTGGCAAAATGCAACTCCCAAGAATTTCTCACTCTTAATCTAGTCTACATTCAGCCTCTAAGAATTCATCAAACCTACCCAGTGGCTTTGGTTCCTCATAAGTAGATCTTGGCTGTCATTATATTTGCCTGTTCTTTTAGATTTCAGGGTGATGGTTTGCCCTGAGACTTCATCTGTCTGATGTGGTCCAAAAAAAGTCATTGATTTTCAATTTTCAAATTTTTTTGATGTAAGAACAGAAATGGTGGATTCTGAACTCTTTGTATGCTAGTCCAGGAACAGGAAGTGATCCACTTATTCTTTTTTATTGCTGAGTAGTATTCCATTGCATAAATATGCCACAATTTTTTATTCATTCTCCTATTAATGGGTTTTTGGATTGTTTTGAATTTTTGCCTATTAATTAAGCTGTTATGGACATTCTTTTAACTGGTTTTTGGTGGTCATAGTAATAATTAATTCCATAATTGCAAACTAACCAATAGATCAGAACAATTCACCTATACAGTAAATGAATCACCCACAGTATAACTGACTTTGTAACTTACTCAACACTGGCTGGCTGGACTTCCTCTGTAGAAAACAGACTTGAATAGAACATCTAACTTACTGTTGGTAGACTTCAGCCTGAGGGAAATCACTTTTTGTAGCACAAGCCATGAACTCAAGTCCACATAAAAGTATCTTTATTTTACTAGAACTACATTTCTGTTGATCCACCATTTGACTTGGTGACAGCATATACAATATTAGTCATTTCTAAGTAAACTCACATAGTCAATAGAGATTTCATATCCTTACTGGTTCTTTCTTCCCTATTTCCTTCCTGATTCTAAGCTCTGGGGTATATATACTGCCATTCTATCAGAGAGAAGGTAGCATCTTGTTATGACCTCTTCTGACACTTGCTGAGATAGACAGTTTTCTAAAGATGTCTTTATATCATTTGTGCTTTTTTCTTTTTGAAAAGGTACAAACTGTTTTATTATACTTTGTCAACTGAAAATATTAACTGCACAAATTATAACAAGTTATTATCAAATATCTATAAATATTTTGTATTTAAAATTCAAATCATAGTAGACAGGTTATCTGGAAAATCATATCCCTTCTAACCTCAGAGCAAATCATCATGAAAACCTGCAGCTGATTTACTTCATAATAGTGTCACATGCCTAACAATATTGTATGACCAATAAAATCATCTGAGATAGATGATTTCAAGGTCACTAAAGAATGTGTTTTAATCCTTAATCTTAAGAATGTTAACTTGTATGTGGCCTATTCCACTTATCCTCAATATAGAGGAGGAGAATTCTCTTTTCTCACCATCATCTCTTATTAAGGGCTATTCTCACTAAATACTAGTTGATTTATTTTTTGTAATAAGCTAATCTCCTGGGGCGCCTGGGTGGCTCAGTTGGTTAAGCGACTGCCTTCGGCTCAGGTCATGATCCTGGAGACCTGGGATCGAGTCCCACATCTGGCTCCCTGCTCTGCAGGAAGCCTGCTTCTCCCTCTCTCACTCCCCCTGCTTGTGTTCCCTCTCTGGCTGTGTTTCTCTCTGTCAAATAAATAAAAATCTTAAAAAAAAAATGTTTTTATAAGCTAATCTCCTTCTACTCCACACATATACACACTAATTTTAAAATGCTGCTTAAAGCCCAGCCTGGGAATTTTTATTGGATTCATCATGATATTAGCAAGGCATAAAGTGTGAGCACTTCATTACTAGGACCAGAAAAATCTTATATTCAATGAAATGTCAAATTAGAACTTGTCATTAGCCATCCATAGAACATGTAGGACATTGGGCTTCATTTGAACTTCCTTGATATAGTTTATGATGGTCAAATTTTGTAGATTTTTTATCTTTACAAAAATTTAATTTATCATAAATGTAGGTAATGTGGTAGATAGGAAATGACTAGCTTTATGCTATGATTGGTACACTGTTCATTAGATATTAGGAAGTATGAACCTATACTTTTATTGTTCTTAATCTCCTAAAATGGAGGAAGAGGCGAGAGATTGAACTCCATTAACTCGAACACTTCTTATCAGTCAAAAAGGTTGTAGTCTCGACTTAAGTTTATCTCCAGGAAACAGAGGAGAGGGAATGCCTACATGTCTAGGGAAGAGGCCAAAGACATAGGGCCACAAACTACATGGCATGTTAGGGAGGCAGAAAGTCAAGCAATTTGACTACAGTAGAGGATTTATATTGGGATTAGTATAAAGTAAAGCCTGAAAGGTAGGTCGGGGTTGGATTATAAAGAGCCTTGAATATTGAGATAAAGAGTTTATATTTTATTCTACAGGTAAGGGAGAGCCATTGCAAGGCGTTGGGTCAAGGTGAGCATGATAATGGTTTCAGAAGGAATGATCTGGTATTAAGAATTAGGTGTGGATTAAACAGGAGTGAAGCTGGAAGAACAAAACTCAATAGAGGGGATGTTTTCTAAAATAGGTGTGAGTTAATAATGGTGTGAGCAAGGGTGATGTCAGTAAGATTCATAGCATAACAAAAGCAGTTGGAAAAAAGAATTGGTGAACCTGGCTGATAGGATATAGGGAGCTACCGAGAAGAAAGACTCAAAGACAATACCAATATAATGTTGGGAGAATTACATTCCCACTTAGTTCAACATGGAAAGCGTTTAGAGAAAATAGAAAATGTGAGTTCAGTTTTAGAGAAGCATAAGTAGATATATAAGAAGAACTGTGCTCTGCAGTGGAATCTGGAGGGTTGGCTGAGACAGCAGGAACGTATCCATTTTAATTTTAAGTAAAACTTCTTTGGAAAAAAGGCAGATAAAATTAAGTTTCCACTTGAACTTTGCATTTGAAAACTGAAGCAACCTAGTCATTCCTATCACTATCATGTTTTAAATTTATACTCAAACATATGGGTTAGGTTCTATATTTAATCATGTCTCATGTGTGTATGCTTTGCTAGAATATTATAGGCAATACCTTTCAATTTGGTGGAGATTAGCTTAATAAACAAAATGTCTATTTTCAAAGGGTAATTTTTACCATGTATGTGAATGTTCCCATTTAATTCCTCCAATAAAATGTGAGGTATTTGTTTTCCTGGCAAAAGAGATCTCTGGATATACTATGTCCACATAACACCAAGTGGACCAAGGCAGTGAAAAAAATACTGTTTTATGCAACTTACTGGTTAAATTGCAATCAACACAGCCACTTAATAATTTTTTGTAAGTAAAACTACAATATGATCTGTTTCGAAATCAAAATGCTCATTATTTTGCAGAGGTTCAAACATTTAAGTAGTCAAGTCACATAATTAATAGAGCCTGTTTGCTCCTCTGTGAAGCAAAGAACTGAAATGATAGCAAAGTTCCCTTTAGTTAGAACATGTTATTATATGTAAACAAGTTTCAAGACAATAAACAACAACAACAAAAATCTATTATGGAACATGTCAGGTATACTAAGAAATACACCAGAAAGAACAATTGCAAAAAAAATCTAAAATCATGGGAAGTTGTGCCTGACATTGAGAGAAATTCATTTTATACCAAGTCTCTTTATCCAAGAAGCTTTAAAGAATTTTGTGGTTGGGTGCCTGGGTGGCTCAGTGGGTTAAAGCCTCTGCCTTCAGCTCAGGTCATGATCTCAGGGTCGCAAGATCGAGGCCCGCATCAGGCTCTCTACTCGGCAGGGAGCCTGCTTCCTCCTCTCTCTCTGCCAGCCTCTCTGCCTACCTGTGAGCTCTCTCTGTGTCAAATAAAAAAATAAAATCTTTAAAAAGAAAAAAAGAATTTTGTGGTTACCACAACTTTAAAATGGAGGGAATAAAAGCAAATATCCTAAACCTGATTTCAGTTGATTTAGCATGTCAGTGGTATAATCCAGCAGGTCAAAGTATGGTCCTCAGATTAGCAGTGTAGGCATCGCCTGGGATCTTTGTTAGAAATGCAGAATCTCGGACTTCAAACCAAACCTATGGAATCAGAATCCATGTTTTAACAAAATCCCCAGGTGATCCTATGCACATTAAAGTGTGAAAAGCACTGATAGATGACCCTACTGAATCTACACCCAGAGACTGAGCAAATTCATTCGATTCACCTATGGAGATCCTACCACCGTCTTGTCTACAGTTAATCAAATTTTATGATGTCACTTTCCCTAATGTCAAGCACTTAGTAAAAGATATGTGACCTTGAAGTTATTCTCTATGAAGGAAATAGCCCGAATTAGACTTCATGTAAGAGTAGTATAGACCACCTATGGGAACTTGCACCACTCTAGCCAAGGAGACCCCAGAGACATTTAGTTTAAAATCTGAATGGAGTTCCCTCATTATCTGCTGCTTCATTCACCAGGGCAAAAACAAAATGAATCTGGAGAGCTGTATAGAAGACACACATGTTCTTACTCATTTTGCAATAAATGTTCCATCCTTTTACAGTTCTGCTGTAGAAATTGCTTTAAGTCATACGCGAATGACTGTGTTTTGCCTAAGCTTCATTAAGCTTTTTTAAAATTTAGACTTGGAACAGCACTTAGAAACTAGTAAACTGAACTGACTGGAAAGGGTACTTGTTTTACTTTGTGGAAGAAAAGAGTTAGGCAAAAGATAAGTAAATAAATACACAATTCTTAAGCATCTACTGTGTGCTAAGTACACAATGGATATTTTACATGAAGAACCAGGTTCTCTAAACCATTAAACTTGAGACCGCCTCCCTGATCATGTCAATTTGGTGTTATTGCCATCCATCACAACTATAAAAACACAGCTTTTGAAGTAACTTATTAACACTTATGTGTCTAAAATTTTATTATAAACTATTAATACTTCCAGGCTTTTATCATCTCTTTGGTTATATATTATTAAGAAAAGACTCTGTAACAGTAGAAATAAGGTGATTTTGTTATTTCAATATCTGAAGTGCCTGCTCAGATCTAAAACACATTAAGACCTTATCTGATGATACTGTTTATCGGGTTGTGCTCCCTGAAAAGTCTCTTGGGACTGTAACTGAAAGCATTTTGTAACTGGTTTTGGTTATCACATTACTGTACGTGCAAAGCCTGCTTTCAAAACAAAACAACTTAGCTGGAGGTCCCATAACGTGCACAAAGGCAGGTGGCTATGGAGGCACTCAGTACCTGGATAAAGGAATAACAACACAAGAGACAACCTTCTCTATGGCTTAACCTAAAAGAATGCTTCAGGAGGCACCACACAGAGTAGACAAAATTCTCACAGAAAATTGACAGACTTTCTGACCCAAAGAAACAGGCAGCTGTCTTTAAGGGAGCCCTGCCTTCTGGAATAAGGGAATAAGCCCCAGAAAAGAGGGAGACAGAGAAAAAAACCCCACATCTGTAGTCAAACTGTATTTGACTAGGCAGCAGGACCCTAAATCCCACCCATGTGAAGCAAACCACCGCTAAGGATGGAAGAACTGAACCAACATTTGAGCTGTTGCAAAGACAGATGAAATTTGCAGTTTGGGTCCCAGGTTTATCGCCAACTTAGACAAATAAAAAATATCAACACTCCTTAGGAGGATTTAAAAGAAAATATGTTCTTCACAAACACATCCGCAGTGTCCAGTAACACTCTAGAATTCTTCCAGACTCAGAGAACAAAGAATATAGTGACTCATTCTCAAGAGAAAAGACATAGACACCAACCCTAAATGACCCAGGCATTGGGATTAGTGGACAAGAATTATGAAGCAGCTATTCTAACCATGCTCAATGACATAAGGAAAATATTCTCACAGTGAATAAAAGGTAGGAAATCTCAGCAAAGAAGAAACAAAAAGAACTAAG
The DNA here is from genome assembly GCA_004023965.1 of Spilogale gracilis. Taxonomy (NCBI): domain Eukaryota; kingdom Metazoa; phylum Chordata; class Mammalia; order Carnivora; family Mephitidae; genus Spilogale; species Spilogale gracilis. The sequence continues at coordinate 177,195 of PITA01001250.1, read as the reverse complement.
TTAAATTCTTAAACTTAAAGAAAAATATAATACGTGGGATAAAAACGCACAGGATAGGTTTAACCGCAGAACGGAGATGCCAGGGGTATGAGAACGTGAACTGAAATGTATATGAATACAAGTGATCTAATCTGAGGAACAGGTTGCAAAAGTGACAAAGTCTCAGAGTTCTGTGGGACAATATCAAAAGGTATAATGTTGCATGGAATTAAAGTTAAGAAGGAGAAGAGTAAGAGAATGGGGCAAAAATAATATGAATACATCATGGATGACTATTTCCCAAATTTGGTAAAATATACATATTTACAGTTTCTAGAGTCTCAGAAAACCAAAAATAAGAAAAACATGAAGGAAAATTACCAATCAGTGTATCTTAGACAAACTGCTAAAAACCAAAGATTCAGAGAAAATCTTGAAGGCAACCAGAAACTCAGAGATAGTAAGTATGTGTTCTCATTTTAAGCCACTAAATGTGGGGGTAATTTGCCGTGCAGCAATAGATAACTAACACAGCAATTATAGCTGGAGGTCTCAATAGTCCCTCTCAAGAAGTGAGAGAGCCGGGCACCTGCATGGCTCAGTCAGTTAAGCATCTGCCTTCAGCTCAGGTCATGATCCCAGGATCCTGGGAGAGCCCCACATCAGGCTCCCTGCTCAGTGGAGAATCTGCTTTTCCCTCTCCCTCTGCTTGCCACTCTGCCTACTTCTGCTCACCTATTTCTTTATCAAATAAATGAATAAAATCTAAAAAAAAAAAATTGACAGAGAAGATAGATAGAAAATCAGGATATAGAAGACTCAAAATATTATCAACACACTTGCCCAAAATATAATTTATAGGCCACATTGGTCAATAACAGAAGAAAATGAATTATTTTCAAGTGAACACAGATTATTTATTAGGGTAGATCATATTCTGGACCATAAAATAAATCTCAACAAATTTAACAGGATTGAAATCATTCCAAGTATGTTTTCTGCCCACAATGGGATTAAATGAGAAACCAACAATAGAACAATGTTTAGAAACACTCATCACAGACACTACAGTCATACTTCTAAATAAAATGGATCAAAAAGACAACACTGGGAATATTAAGGGAAAAAATTAACTGATTATAAATGAAAAGCTGGACATCAAAACTACATGAGATGTGCTAAAGCAATGCTTAGAGAGAATATTATCACATTAAAATCTAATATAAGGAAAAAAGAAGGGTCTCAAATCAGTAATCTAAATTTCCATCATAAGGAACTAGAAGAGTAAATTAAACCTCAAATAACCACAGAGAATGAATAAAGAGTGAAATCAATAAAAAAGAAAACAAAATAACCCCAAAAGAGACAGTGAATAAAACCAAAAGCTGATTTTTTTGAATGGGCAAATAAAATGGATAACCTGTAGAAGACGTACCAAGTATTTGCCAAAGAGAAATGAAAATATAGATCCCCAAAATAAAACCAATCAAGCATATTTACTCAAGAGATAAAAATATAGACCTTTGAAAATGTTTGTGCAAAAATATTCATAGCAGCTTTATTCATAAGTATCAAACACCATAAACTACCCGGATGTCTATCAATAGGGGAATGGATAAGCAAATTGTGATATATTTACACAATGGACTAGAACTCTGCCATAAAAGAACCCACTCTTGAGACACACAAGGACACTGATTCTAATGAATCTCACAGACACGATGCTGAGCTAAAAGAGAAACACAAAAACATATACACTCTGTGATTCCATTCATATCAAGTTCTAGAAAAGAAAGATAGAAAATATAATGATAGATATCAAAAGAAGGATTGTCTCCGGTTGGAAGAGGCAGGAGAGTATCTGCTAGAAAGGGGCAAGGGGAGAATCCTTGGTGCCCTGTGTCTGGATCCACATGGCTCGGTTACAAGAGCGTATATGCCTATACAAATCATCAGACTATTGATTGCGAAAAATTAATGAGGGAGAGAGAGAGAACTGAAAGAGAAGAAAAGTATAAAACAAAAACAAAGAAAGAAAGAAAGAAAAAAGTCAGTTATGATCCTGGGGGAAGAAATTAATCTGGACCACACAGAGAAGCATAGAAGGCTTACAAAGGCAAGACCAATTTGGAAAACACAGAAGCAAACTCTAAAGTGAGAAGGAGAGCAGCCTCTAGAGAATAGATAAGGAGCCTCCAGGGATGGACAGATTTTAAATTATTCACTCTGTGTATGAACACTTGACCTTATAATTGTTTGTGTCTGTGTGTGATGTCAATTTTATAAGTAGTCACACTGACTTTTAGAATGTACATGTGCAATGAGAGCCAAGTTAAGATTTGTAAAGCCCCTAGACACAGAAAATATCATGGTATTCTGCCTTATCTTACCCCTATTATGTAATTCTAAATTAAAATTGCATAATCATGGACTGAGATATTTATGGATGAATATATATGATATCTAGAATATGCTTCAAACTAATCTGGGTGGGGAGATGAATGCATATGTGGAACAGTTTGGTTATGGGCTAATAGTTACTACAGCTGCTAATGGGTACTATTATGTATGTTTGCAAGACAGAGAAAATGGTAGTAACCATAAAATAAGAGCACTAAAGCCAGCAATGTTTCTTTTTCTAAATTATTTTTATTTATTTATTTGTTAAGATTTTATTTATTTATCGGACAGAAACACAACTAGAGAGGGAACACAAGCAGGGGGAGTGAGAGAGGGAGAAGCAGGCTTCCCGCCGCGCAGGAAGCCCGACGCGGGGCTCAATCCCCAGACTTCAGTATCATGACCTGAGCGGAAGGCAGACACTTAACGACTGAGACCCCCAGGCGCCTCTGCAGCAACATCTTTATTTATTTTACATGATAACTACTTTGAAGCTTGAAAAAAACCCTCTTTTACTGCCCCTGTTGCTGACATTAAAAGCCTACACACAGTTTGTCTACTGGGGATCCCGTGCTGGCTGGACTGAAGACTCATTGTCTTGTCTCGGGATGGTTTCAAGAGTTAGGTTAAGCGGGCCTCAGAGGCAGTGCAGATGAAAGCCAAGAGAAGAAGCTGATTCATTGTCACTGCCTGGTAAGAAGCATCCTGGCTGGCCTGAGCAAGGACAAGCAGTGATTTTGACGTCAGATGAGGAGGATGTAGAATGGGGCAGCAGCTAGTGTATTTAGTTTACTAGTCAGGATCTGAATAAAATCATAACTGAGGTTTTATTTAATTTTAAGAAATAAAAACTGAGGTTGTAGATTTGAATTTGCTAAAAACTATTGATTGAGGTTGTAGCCCTTTGATCTAATCTATCATTAAATGTGTTTAATATATACTAGCCAATTAATATTTCTAGTTGTTGAAACATTTGTTTTGTTGAACAAAAGCCACTCTTCAGCATGATGAACAATAATTTTTAAAAAATGAACTCACCTTAATTTTTAGATTATCAAAAATTTACAACACTAAAAAAAACAAAGAAAATCTTTTATACTTAAATACCTCCATATTTATTTCTTACAGTTTCTTAGAGTAAGAAATAAAATTATATTACTCTAAATCAATGATACTACAGTAATCTGATCTGGTTAAGGTGGAAACTTAAGATATCATAGGCAGTAATTACTCTTTGCAAACAACTAAACAACAAACTGATTTTGACTTGTTATTTGTTTATTTATTTTTTAAAGATTTTATTTATTTATTTTACAGAGAGATAGATCATAGGCAGGCAGAGAGGCAAGAAGAGAGAGACGGAGAAGCAGGCTCCCTGCTGAGCAAAGAGCCCGATGTGGGGCTTGATCCCAGGACCCTGAGATTATGACCTTAGCCGAAGGCAGAGGCTTTAACCCACTAAGCCACCCAGGCGCCCCTGTTTATTTATAAATATAGGAAAAAGTGTTCTATTGTCAAACTTTGAATAATTATTATAAAAAAATTAATGCTGTACTGGGAACATATATTTAAAAATTTGGAAATCACAAAGATTGATAATAAATAGAAAGAGAAGATACTATTCTCTCATATTTGGTGCAATAGCTTGTCAAAACAGTAACCTATTTGCAGTTAGTCAACAAAGTAATCAGCCAGTATCTTCTGAATAACTATAAACTGTGAATTGTGTATAAGAGATGTATACTTTTTTAAAAAAGATTTTATTTATTTGACAGAGAGAAACACAGCCAGAGAGGGGGAGTGAGAGAGGGAGAAGCAGGCTGCCTGCTTCATAGATACATGTAAAGACACTCATTTAAATCTTATAATCAATACTAGTACGGTGTATTTCTTATAATATTTCTTCAATTTAACTCCACTTGTCTATATCTGTGTCATAAATATGCAGAAGAGACAGCATTTAAAACATATTTTGGGGGCATGTGAGAGCATCTACCTTTGCCTCAGGTCATGATCCTGGAATTCCAGGATTGAGACCCATATCAGGCTCCCTGCTCAGCAGGGAGTCTGCTTCACCCGTCTCCCTCTGCCTCTCCCCTTGGTCCTTCTCTCTCTCTCTCACTCTCTTTCTCTCAAATAAATAAATCTTGAAAACATGTGGGACTGTTTTCCAGGTCTCTGGGATCATGACCTGAGCCGAAGGCAGTCACTTAACCAACTGAGCCACCCAGGCACCCCAAGAGATGTATATTATAAGGAGTTCACAATCCTGATGAAGGAGTAGGTGATCCTAATGCCTAATATACATGAAATGGCTAGCTGAGAACACAACATCTTATGTGAATAGGTTTCAAGATAGTGTTTCCAAGATTAAGTCTTTCATATGAGCTCAGGAAGGATGGGTAACACTGAGCCGGGGCACTTTGATGATAGTACCAAAAGGACAGAGAGCACATTGCAGAGAATACTTTACTTACACACTGCATACGATCTTGCGAGTATTCACTTGTATAAAATAAGTTGTTCCTATTTTCTTTGAAATCAAAAACAGATCTTGAAATATCCACTTTTTCCTTTAATGTAAACTACAAAATATGGTGTTTTCAAGATTTATTTATTTGAGAGAGAGTGAGAGAGAGAGAGAAGGACCAAGGGGAGAGGCAGAGGGAGACGGGTGAAGCAGACTCCCTGCTGAGCAGGGAGCCTGATATGGGTCTCAATCCTGGAATTCCAGGATCATGACCTGAGGCAAAGGTAGATGCTCTCACGTGCCCCCAAAATATGTTTTAAATGCTGTCTCTTCTGCATATTTATGACACAGATATAGACAAGTGGAGTTAAATTGAAGAAATATCATAAGAAATACACCGTACTAGTATTGATTATAAGATTTAAATGAGTGTCTTTACATGTATCTAATTCTGTCACCTCCCAATTTTTTTTGGTTTGTTTTAAACATACAAAGAGAGAGTTGTATGGATCCCAATAGCGAAAGCAAGCCACAGAGTAGCCACTACAGTTTGTTCTCGTAAAATGTACAAAGAAATGCTTGTCAAAGGTATTTACAAGCCTACAAGAATTATTTCTACATGCTGCATAATGCCAGAAATAAAACAGAATTTTCCTCACCATCATCCTCGTCTTATTTTCCAAGTACTTCCTATATGAAATAAACATGCCTGGATTCTCTGGGGGCCGGGGGCGGGGGGAGGATTTTTTCATCATGGCCCTTGTCCTTGAAAATCTTAGAATGCTTTATGAGATATGTGCAAATAAAAAAAAAAAAAAGACGATTTAAAAATCAGGAAATTTTCACACAAGTCCACTGGATAGCACAGACAATGCTGAAGATAGATCAGGGACTGGGTAGAAAATAAGGCTTTTGGTTATGACAAAACATGTAAAATGCCCTCCATTCCTGTTCCTTTCAGTCTAGCTGATTGACATAAAAAAGAGGGAAGACCAATATGTAAATGGAAAAGCATCAAAACCATGTAGGATGTTTGAACTGATACAGTGAGGCAGTTCAGATGTCGGACTCGATCCCAGGACTCTGAGATCATAACCTGAGCCAAAGGCAGAGACTTAACCCTCTGAGCCACCCGGCACCCCAATGAGGCAGTTCAGGGAAAACGAAGGAGAAAGAGCAGGAGAATCAGTGGTGTTATTTGTGACACAAATAAAAGATAAGCATCTTAATTAACAAAGAAAATTTGCTTATTAGTAGTATATATTATCACCTCCTAGGAATGCACTTTGAACTCTCTCAAATTGTGCCCTCTAAAAAGTGAAATACCCTTATTTCCAATAATAAATCTTAATTATGGATCCACCCAAATATTGGTTATATGTTTTTAAGGATTACAGTTGGGTTAGTTTACTTTCCTGCCCCAACCCTTTTTTTTTCATTTAGTTTTTCATAAAAGACAAGGCTTTACAGCATCAAATAAACTATGTGGTATTTACTGTAGGGATTAACTTTTAAATTAAAACATATGCTTGTTAACACAGCTCTTGATGGCTTACAGATTTGGGCTGTATCTAAATGATATATGCAAAGAATTGTTTTAGTGGGAAATAATTAAGTTAGGCAAACTATTTCACATAAAATTATTTTGACTAAGCTTTTCACTCTGTAACAGGTTTCTTTGGTGTTATTAAAAACATGAGATTTGGGGCGCCTGGGTGGCTCAGTTGGTTAAGCGACTGCCTTCGGCTCAGGTCATGATCCTGGAGACCTGGGATCGAGTCCCACATCTGGCTCCCTGCTCTGCAGGAAGCCTGCTTCTCCCTCTCTCACTCCCCCTGCTTGTGTTCCCTCTCTGGCTGTGTTTCTCTCTGTCAAATAAATAAAATCTTAAAAACAAACAAACAAAAAAACATGAGATTTTATTTAGAAATCACCCAGGAACTATTTGACATTTCCCTAAGACAATGTGCATAGCTATTCATATAAGTTGTCCTCAATAAATAGCAGATTTTTGTCCTTAATTATTTGGATTGATCATTGACTAAGCTTAACTAATTGAACATTGACTAAGTTTATTTTTTCCTGATGTTCCGATTTATTCAATATTATTCTTGGCTACATGTATCAAGATAGTTTGTATTCTTGGGCAAAACAAATACAAAAAGATTCAGCTTCAAAGGATAAAAACAATTGTAGCAGCAAAGTGAGTAGATTAGAAGCACCTTGTGAAAACTATGCCTGCCAGCTGGCTTTTTCCCACTGTCTCCACTGGGAGAGTACACTTAAGTTCCATCTAAAACATTTGTGTTTGGTTTATGGTCCACTGAGAAAAGAAACTCCCCTGGGAGTGGTGGGCACACTACAATGTGTGGTGCCATTGAGAGACATGAACCGCCATAATATGTGTTTAATGAATTGCCATTACAAAGTGGAATCACAGCTGTTTCAAATGGCAACAGATTTGTTCATTCTAACCAGAGGAAACAAAATACCCTTGACCACTAACACCTGTTCTTTGGGCTGTGTCCTCCCCTTTAGTCTGAGGAGCACATGGAGACTGCAAACAGCATTTCTCCTGAGGATGTTAGCTCAACAGAGGAGACCCTGCGGCTGAGCACCACCCTGGGCACTGCTCCGTGGGCAGAGAGCTTTAGTATAGCTAAGGGGCCAAGGGGGCAGGGAGCTTGGGCGGGATGAAATGAAGACCTCTGCCTTCCCGGATTTGCGCTCACTCCCTGACAGCTGATAGGACCATGCCTCAATGCAGGATTTCTTCTCAGGCAGATGGATACTAACTTTAACTATATAAATATGCATTTTGAAGTGACGCATAAGGAGACTGAATGAACATCCTTGGAGTGTATTAATATACATACTTACACCCCCTCAATTTTCATGAATGCTTAGGACACAATATATGTGTCTCAGTGGAGGTCAGAAGACAATGTTCTGTTTGAGGGTGGTGAGCTCCAAAATGAGAGTAACTTGAAAAGTCACAGAACAGCCAAGTCCTCTGACTATCTCTGTGAACCAAAGAGAAGGCAGGGCTTCTACAGGAAGAGTGAGGACATTGAAAAAAAGGATGGACAGGAACGAAATTCACCGACTTCATAATTCTGCCCAGGGTCCACTTTTGCCTCAAAATTTGGTAGCTCTCATAGCAAAAACAAAACAAAATAAAACAAAACACAAAAAAACCCTAATCATCAATGATCACTGCTCACTTGATACATCTCCTTGACCTGTGTTGTACTGCTAATGTACTTTTCATTTTTGAAAGCTAATCAGTTTCTTAGAGGGAGCATAATTTATGGATATTCTGGGTTCTTCAAGCCCCCATCTCATCCCCCAATCTACATCCATATCAGCCCACACCCAGGAGTCTAAGAATCTCTAACTGGTAAAACCTCAGTGTCTTTACTTCAATTATTTTGAATCCATCTTCCTTTATACTCTTGTCATTCAAGTCCTTTAAATACTCCCAAACTAATAATTCCTCATGCCCCCAAACTATTACTAGCTAATTATTCAGATTTGACCTATAACACATGCACTATACACATGCACTCTCTATATATTACTATGTCTATAAAACACACACACACAGTTTCACTATAATGTTGCAAACATTGTGATTTTACCTATGGCCATTCTCACTTTAACTACAATCTATTTTAAAAATCAAGACATCATAAGCACAAAATAGGAAATATCAGATATTTGTTTTTCTTGGTCAGGAGCCTAAATTAGCATGAAGCACAAATCCATGCACACAGCCATATTAACAATATTTTTCCCTAAATGAAGGTTGTCTGGGACAAACTGCTAGTGATTGTTGAGCCACTGAAGTTGTAATGCATTTCTGAAACACATGTTATAATCATCAAACCTAAATATATCTCTAATTAAAACAAATCCTGCCATGAGTATGAAGATCAAAAGGAAAGTGCTCTTGATATATTGCTATTCAATTTAAGCCTCCACCTCTTGGGCAGAAATCTCCCAGAGATGCTGCAAATCCATTAGAGTCTGTTACATGCTAAAGCTTCTAGTTTAACTCCAATAGCCTGTGTAAAATCCTGTATTATAAATCACGGCTGCGATCTATGCCCAGGAACCATCTAGTGGTATTGTTTATGGGAGGGATTGGAGGAGGATACACTGAACAACATCTTGATGGTTGACTGATCAGAAAATATAAATGATATTTCCCAAACAATGAGTGAAAATTTTCAGCACTTCTCCACTTGATAGGCAGAAAATGAGGGAGAATCATTATATCCCTTTAAAATAAAGCTTATAAAGGTGTCTCCCTCGAATTATTGTTTTGCTCAATAAAGACTATGAAAAGCTTTTTGGAAAAATCTGAAGTGCTTTAAAAAGTGAGCTATTGCTACTACTATTACTGTACTTCAAATATTGCAACTATAATTCTTAATTGCCTACTTAAATATACCTGTGCCCTTGGTTTTCCATTTAACTCATTGAATTGCAGTGTTAATTTCTTCTTAAAAATGTTATATGCACTATGCTATTTGATCCCATTGTCATTTTTCTTATTATATTGATCAGTCTGTTTATTTCTTCTTGTGGCTCCAATCCTTGAATTCACTTTTTAAAAAATCCACTTTAAAGAACCACTCAATTTTTAAAATTGAGAACACTCAGGGCAGCCTCTATAGGACTGACACCTGGTGTGTCTGCCATTAAATTCCTATAAGCTTATCAAAGGATAATGCCTGATAACAATAAGAAAGTCTGTTAGTTCCTAAATTTGATATCCATGTAGCAGAATTTGGAAAATTTTAGCATTCATTTGAAAGTTGATCCTCTTTTTCTTCTTTTTTTTCTCTTCTTCTCTCCTTCTTCTTGTAATGTCTTAATTCCCTTTATTCTCCCCTCCCCATCCACCTTCACTGCTTAGTCTTCTGCTTTTTCCTTGTCCCATTCTCCCTCTCACATCATTTCTCTTGGGAGTATTAGAAGGCTGGTTAGCTGCTGCACTTTCTTATATAGACCTGAACAAAAGCTACCTAAGAGTGTCCTCTGTGAGAACTTTCACAATATTAAAAAAAAAAAAAAATCCCGATTTAGTGTTTATGTAGGGTACACATGTAGGAGAAAAGCAAAGTTGACATATTATCTTGGCTATTTAGAGACTGCGGGGGGAGGGGTGTCAAAGGCTCTGAAATATGGGGCACAGAGACAAATGAAATCATTTAAACATGGAAGAGAAATCAAGTAGGCAGAAAGAAAAGTACTGTCCCTTGTACTTTCTTTGTGATAATTCACCAAATGACACCAAGAATAATAAAGCATTGCATCTGTAAATAATTCAGTATATATATATTGTCTAAACACTAGATGTAAACTAATGGAGGCCAGGCTCCATGTCTGGAACTTCTCTATATCCCTGAAAACAGCACAGCTCTTCACATACAGCGGCACTTAAAGAAGTTTGAGTGAAGTATAACAACTCTCTATGAAACTGGTGACTACCCTTCAAAAATTGCCTATAATTGTTTCACACTATCAAGGGGTTTAAACAATGCAAATGAATAGCATCTCACACAGATATGGACATTTAACAAATACACATACCCCCCAAAATACAAATACACAAGATAAAGACAACTATACAAGAGAAAAATTATATAAACCATATCCATGTAGAATAATCAATTAATTTGCAAGATAGTTGGTAACTTAAAAATAATCAGGGATATCTTGATTAGTTTCTGTAATCTAAGTTTCCAGGAATTTGGTGAGAGTAAATAAGCAATCTGCGGGTAGCTGTGCAATTAATATTTACAGTGAGGTAGACTTACGTGTACTTGGATAAGTCATGTTATCTGACTTATGCTTCATGCTTCTGTATCTGAGGTGACAACACTATTTGCCTTCTCATCCACCTCCTCTGCAAAGGTGCTCTGCAAATAAATGAGGTAATGTTTGGGGAATGTTTGCAGCTTGGGAAGGAAACCCACTGCATACATCTCAGGTGTTATTACTGTTCCATAGTCAAACCTGGCATATTATTTTTATTTTAAATTGAAATTGTACCGTTTGAGTTCTTGGGTTCTGACCAAAATCTGGGTCAACATAAGAAGGTGATTATTTTTAATTCTGAGGCTCTGTTCAGATCCTCGCACGTGTGAGGGAAAACTGTAGCAAATAAACAAAGCACATAAATCAAGCTTTGAAAGAGAAAAATATCTAGGAGGATTTTTTTTTTTTCAATAAAGAGCATGAACACTGTATTTCCCCGGAGGAATATTTCGGTCCAGGAAGGAAGATAGTGCATGCAGTGTGAGTGTATGTATGCGTGTGTGTGCATGTGTGTGTATGTGTGTGTGAGCTGTGCGTGCGCGCCCGCGGAGAGAGGGGCGGGGGAGGCGGATGAGGAGGATGAGATCATAGTTTCAGGATCCTCAGGAAACCCTGGTACTGGCAGCAGCCAGCCTCTGCTGTGCCCACATGACCCACAACTCTGGCAGCGGACCCGGCACTTCCAACATTATTAAATAATAAGAAAGCGGCTCCTACTCCATGCCCAAACCTCCCTACAGACCAATGGACACCTTTTAAGAGTTTGGCGAGTCGGTGACTGAGGCGCCCGTCCATTCCAAGGTGTGTGCTAGGCGTTTTCCTCCTTGACAGCTCCGGGATGGGGGAGGGCGCGGGAGTGGAGGGGGTCCGGGTGCCGGGCGGGGAGTGGGCGCTGGCCGGGCCGCCGCGCGGTGCCCCCGGGGCCGCCGGGTGCCGCGGAGCGAACCGCGAGGCGGGAGATGCACATGACGCGTAGCGGGAGCTGCGCAGGGACCGCAGCCGCCCACGGCGCCGGGGCGCGGGCACAGGCTGCTAGGCTGCCGGAGCAAGGGCAGGCGCCGCGCACCGGCAAAGTCAAGAGTAGAAGCGGGCGGCGAGCGCTGGCTGGGGAAGGGAATCGCCCCAACGCCCACTCGCGGGGTTTCCACCTGTGCGCGGGCGCCGGCCGCCGCGAGCGCCAAGCATGTGCCGGGCGCCGCAGCCAGAACTGCGGCGCGGCGCCTCCCCGGGCGGCGGGCGGCGCCTCGGGCCCGCGGGGCGGCGGTAGCGGCTGCTGCAGGATGGCCGGCCCGGGGGCGCGGGGCCGCGCAGGTAAATGTCGGCCTCCCGCGGAGGCCCGGCCGTGCCGCAGCCCCTGCTATAGCCGCCCGGCCGCTCCCGGGCTCGGCGATGGCAGCCGGCTCTCTAGCGGCGTGGGTCGAGTTGTTTTTGTTGCTAGTGCTGCGCTCTCGGTGATTCTCGAGGGCTGAGCCGTTGGAAGGTGGCGTGGCGAGCTCCATTAAGGATGGCACCCACGTTGGGGAACAGTCTGGGGGAGTGTTGACCGGGAAGGCGGCGATGGGTCCCTTCCAGCCAGCGGCGTCTGCGCGTGTTGCAATGCACTGCGGTGCCCGGGCGGATGCTGAGTGGGAGTGGGCGCGCGGTGCTGGGGGCCGCGGGCGGCGGATATGGGCGCGGGGCGGGGGGGAGGCCGTGAGTGGCCTCAGCCTTTAGAGCCTGTTGCCCATTTTGTAGTTTTCCGGGAACAGAGGGCGGACGGGAGGTTTGTTCTGGTGCCTGGAGTGGGAGATAGAGAGGTGTCTGTCAAAAGACCAAAGCCAAGGAGAGAAGACGGACGGCCCGACGGCGGTGCTGGGCTCATTGCTACTGTTCCTGGGACTCGGTAGTCAAACTTTCCTCGTTGGCAGGCTTGGGGTACGACTTTGAGAAGATAAGTGTGAAACTTGGGGGAGAAATACTGGATGTACACTTGCAGAGAAGCTTACCACCCTTAGTTCATTCTTGCTCTAAAAAATGGTCTTTTGAGTTAATGTTTACGTTCAAGTTTTCCTGTTTTCTGTTAGGATCACTTGGTATTAATGTGTTTGTGTTTCCTTTTGAACATAATAGTAACCATATAGTTGAAGTATGCACAGTTATGTTTCTTTTCAAAAAAAAAATACTTATTTTGCTTATTCCAAAGGTAGAAACTTTAGAAAAAAATAGCTCTCCGTATGTTCCAAGCACAGTTCTGTGTGCTTTCACTCACTCACTTCTTACCACAATATGAGGGGTAGTTAATAATAGTTCCACCTTTTACAGCTGAAGAAATCCAGACAGAGCTGAAATAACTTAACCCAAAGTCGTACAATTATTAAATGTTAGAGTCCAGTTGGCCTCTTGGTTCACGCTTAAGCAACTCATATATTTATCTATATGACACCCGACTGTGCCTAAAGTCCTATATTTCATATGTTGACCACAGTTCTCTACCAAGATGAACGTCTTAACTATGTGCTAAGGGTTGGACATAATTAAGGTTTTCTAATTTTTAGTACTGTAATTATAGTAAATATCCTTGAGTACTTTTATCACAATTAGGCAAGTTTCCCACAACAACTATTAACTAAAGTAGTATCTATCAACAAAGTTAAGATTTTCAGCAGTTAAGATTATCAGCTAAGTACATTATCGCAAAGCGGGTGGCTGACTCGATCTACATTTTGCACTTAATTTTAAACTTCCTAAGGTATTAGTCTGCTCTTTGCTCAAAACATGGCCATCATTTTCCTCAGAACACCAAAATCTTTGAGCAAGTTTAATCATCTTTAATCCCATCGTTCTGATTTGAGGTTAAGCAGTTTTAAAAGAAGAATTTTGCAATTCTCTTTAAACTGTCAGGGATTAAAAGCGGGTTATATTTTGAGGGAGTTCATATATGGCGTGTACCTTTTAGCCAGTTGTTTGTGCTTTATACAGAGTTGTATAGCAATGGAGACTGAAATCAGAATTTCTCAGTAGTGCTGAGTTGAGATACTGTTAAAATCTCCATTTGCTTTAAGTGAACCACAATGTGAAGAAAGGTCTCAGTGGGGTGAACTCCCAACTGCACAAATTTAGAGAATTATTCATTTGAGCTTATCACGGAACTCTCATAATATTCATTTTATTGGATGGATGTCTCTCAAGTCTACGTCTGTTATTTTTCAAGTAAATTTAATTGCTCCTTCACATAACCAGTTTCAAATTATTTTGACATTCATAGTTTTCTTTAATTCTTGTCTCTCAGTTTAATTAAATTCAATATATATATTTCAAACCCACAATGATTCAACATTATAACTGAACAGACTAGAATCCAGCTGAACCACATGGACTTATGTTCTTCGGATACAAAAAAAACAATTATCCCATTTTTCAGGGGTTTAACCTCCATACCCCAAATTATGCCTTCAACTTTATTTTGGGATACCAGAGCTGAGCTGTGGTCAAAATTTTTTGACCTTTATGATGGCATACTTACGTGCCATCTGACACAGTGTTTTTGTTACTGACATTGAATTTGAATTTTCCAAGTCTGTTTATATGAAATGTTGGTTGTTTATTAAGGCATATATTTTATAATACCTGGATCTGTCCTTTCTTACCTGACTCAGAACTATTCCAGTTTTCAGCTTCCGTTACTTATTTTAGAGAAAGCATCCCCTTGCTACTTTTACCTCACCTGCTAGATATGACATGACTTTTTCCTTTCAAGTCCCACATCTCTAGTTTTGAGAGAATTATAATGTCTCTGCTTCCTGAGAGCCCCTCCGTTTCAGGTGCTAGAGGGGAACTGGGGGATCAGTAATAAGCAGAAAGTTGAGTGAGCCCTGCCAAACAGGATGTCAGATTTTAGTAAAACAATTATACAAATAAATGTTTATTTGTAAATTGAGATAAGTTCTCTGAAAGAGTTCTATAAAACTGTGTAATAAAGACTTCTGCACTAGACACAGAGGTCAGAACAGGATGCCCAAGCAGTCACATATTTGTGGAAGAATGACATGTGAGAAGGTGTTTACTAAGTCATCTGTCTTCTTAAATGCATTCATGAATCTTTTCTGAATTATTTTCTGAATCAGAGACCTTGGTTATCGCTACACTTCTCTATTCACCAGGAGCCATACTATGTATCTTCGCTATTCAACTACGGACTTGGGGAGATGTACAAAACCATCAATACCTTTTAAAGCATGTGGAGCCTGTGCTACTCTTATCTAGTTATTAACTTATGTGCAGAAAGTTGTAAATTTAGTGAAATACAATCATTTTCTTTCTTTGCCTTAACAACTACTTTTGAATTTTAAAAAGGTGGTTGTGCATGTGTTTGGTTGTTGTTAAAATGGCAGAACATCTCAAAACAGAAATGCAGTTGATTCATCACATAGTCCCTAAGATTCTCTAAAGTGTCCAAGGGAATTGGGACGCCTGGGTGGCTCAGTTGGTTGGGCAACTGCCTTCGGCTCAGGTCATGATCCCGGAGAACCGCATCGGGCTCCCTGCTCAGTGGGAGGCCTGCTTCTCCCTCTCTCACTCCCCCTGCTTGTGTTCCCTCTCTTGCTGTGTTTCTCGCTGTCAAATAAATTAAAAAATCTTAAAAAAAAAAAATAAATAAAGTGTCCAAGGGAAGAGAAGAGGCCCCAGAGTTAGGGAGGTGATAGTAAGTGATGGATACGCTGGGAACATATGTATTAACAATTTAAAGCAAGCATAGTAACTAAATTTATTGAATAGTTACTGCGTGCAGGGTATTCTGTGGGCTGTAGAAAAATTATGAATTCTTCACTTACGTATTCTATAACTTATATTCTATAGCCTATGTGTTCTTCACGATAGCCTAGAGGTCTGCATGCATTACCCCTATCCCCATTCTATAGAACAGGAACTGAAGCATGAGGAGAGCAATAATCATGACCACTTTCACGTAGGTAGAGATAAACCCTAAATTTAAATATTCATATTGTAGCCCACACTGTTAACAGTTGATGTGCAGCACCTAGTTCATAATTTTACTAATGTGTTAAATACCCGTCATCATTGAAAATGGTAACACCTCCTAATCTGATCCTTTGGTTACTTTTCCCTTAATAAAAATCAGTGGGAAAAATAGAACTTCCTTTGGCAATGGTTTTTGCCCCATATTTTACAGGCAAAATATACATAAAGCAAGAGAGATATATAATTCCTAGACAAAGACTGGAGAGCACTAAATTATGAGAAATTTCTTATAATATGTTATATGTTTCTAAATTTAAAAATAATCATTTGAGCAGCATTTGAAACCATTGAAATTTTTAGCATCAAGGAAATGTACTTCAGCATTTCAGATAAGTAGGGAAATAGCTTTAACAACTGGAAGTTCTATGACCATTAATAAACTTAAGAATTTTAAATCATCTGTTTCATCTACCTCCAACATCTGGCCAGGGTATGCACTGCAAAGAGGGTATAAAATATGACATAAAAACACCTGTTGAATTGTCTTGGTAAAATTTAAGACCCAGTTAATATTTACATTAGGATCCTCTGACATGGCTCATAGTAATTGTTACGATAAAAACTTAGTAGTTTTGAATATTACCCAAATATTCTAATCTAAGACACATGAGGTGTTTTAATAGCAAAGTGAAATACTATTTGGTTAAGTGTACTAATGCATATAAAGATCTTTGCAGAGTGTCTGAAAATATTAGCCAATGTTATTTCTCCCTGAAAATATGGGTAATATGGAGCTGATATGATTAAATGTGAGTAGCAACCATGAATCGCAATTCATACATAGAGCACACATACAAGCACGCGACTCTTTTCTTTGAAGCTGTTTGAAATGCTTAAGGCAGTGTATACATTTTCTGTTACTCCATTATCCCTATCAAGAATGGGATACATCATTTCTCTGTGCGCTCAGTTTCATCCAAAGCTTGATTTCGTGGAATAATTAGTAAACTATTGCTCTAATTTATACCATGAGGAAGAACTACAAGACTTGACTGACTTTGTGTGCATGTATGTGTGTGTGTGTTTAGTGTTATCAGAGTGGAGGATGACATCGAGTATACCAATGAACAATTAATTAACTGGAGTTTACAGTTTGATGTCATAGTATAGTGTCTTATGGCAGAGAGTTTTGCATGTTTGATGTAAATATAAAAGATATTAACCAGTTGTTTAGGTTATGCAGTCCTAACAAACAACTTTAAAATATCAGTGACTGAAAAGAAGAAAGCTAATGCTGTGTACCCATGTTCATTAGTAAAAGACTCTATTCTACATCTCTCTGTCTTAGAGATTCATGCTAAGAAATCCCCTGTCATCCAAACATCCTCATCTCTCATCAGGCACATGGGAATGTGGTGAATCACCCACGGGTTTTTAAAGACTTCTACCAGGAAGCAAGACTTGCCACTTTTGCTCATATTTCATTGGCCGAAGCAAATTATATAGCCATTCCTAACAGGAAGATAGAAGAGAAGAGTAATCTGATCCTGTGCCTGGATAGAAGAACAGTGCAAAAGTAGTGAACTCATTAAGGATTACCATATAAAATCAGCCAGTTTCCTTCAATAATTTTATCACTTAAAAATGACTTATGATTTAATGTAAAGTAGAATCAACAATAACTATGTTTTAGAACTTCAGCATAGGAAGGTAATTCCTACATAAAATCACCAGCAAAGAAAGTAGAGACTAAACCTGTGAAATGGATGATATCCCCCTTTTTCATTAGGGGTGTATTTAGTCAAGGAGTAATCATAAAGCTATTTCTATTGTAGATGACTACATGATGTAGCCTCTTGCATGGTAAGCACAAGCCAGCAACAGTGCCAATGCCTCCATACAGCACCCAAGCTGAGTATTAGCAGCAGGGGAAGGAGAGTGGCTGCGTACGTATCATCTTTGTCACTTGCACCAACATGAACAAAAGTAACATATGTGCTATCATGTATTACTGTAAAAAGTAATTCAGATACACGTATAAATAATACTGCATGTTTATTTTAAATTGCCAAATACAATTTGAAAAATTAGAATATATCCAATCCATATTTTTAATTAAACCCTTTATTTTGAAATAATTGGAGATTCACATGTCATTGTAAGAGATAACACAGAGCGATTCCCAAGGTCACTTTGATCCAGTTCCCCCAAGACAAGCAAACATTAGAAAATGGCCAAAAGACATAAAAAGACATTTCACCCGGAAATGGCAAATATGTACATGAAAGGATGTTCAACATCATTAGCCCTTAAGGAACGCAAATTAAATAGGAACTTACTAATTTTTTGTATGTTTATATTGTATCCTGGGAACTTGCTGCCCTTACTAGTTCTAAATGTTTTTTTTTTTTTGTAATTTCTTAGAATGGTCTATGTAGACCATCACATCATCTAAAAGTAAGGACAGTTTTCTTTCTTTCTGTATGATTAACCTCTATGCCTTTTTCTTTTCTTGCTTTATTGCACTGTTAGAAATTCCAATATTATGTCAGATAGGGGGCTGAGAATGAATGCTCTGACTTTGTTGCTGATCTGGGGAAATCTCTCAGTTGTTCATCATCATGTATGCATCATATCAGCAGTAAATTTTTTTTTGTAGCTATTCTTTATCAAATTGAAAATTTTCACCCTTTTTTGTTTTTTTTCCAAGTGTATTTATCATGAATAGGTATTAATTTTTGTCAAATGCTTTTTTCCCCACCAAATGATACGATCGTTTAATTTTCCTTCTCCAGCCTGTTATAACAGTAGAATACATTGATTTTTGACTATTGAACCAGCTTTGCATCCCTGCAACAAATCCCATTTAGCCATTGTGTGTAATTTTTTGGTACTACATTTGCCAATATTTTGTTAAAAGATTTTTACATCTATATTCATAAGAGATATTGGTCTATAGTTTTCTTTTTTGGTGCTGTTTTCATTATTCATACCAGAGTAATACGAGCTCCATAAAATGAGTTACAGTGTCTTCCCTCTTCTATTTTCTGAAATAGATAGTGTAGAATTTATATTAATTCTTCCTTAAATATTTGGCAGAATTTCTCATCTGGTCTGGGAGATTTCTTTTTTAGTATTTTTTTTTTTTAGTTATGAACTCAATTTCTTTAATACTTATATTAGTTTGCTTGGGCTGCCATAACAGAATACTACAGACTGGGGACTTAAAAACAACACAAATTTTTTTTCATGGTTCCGGAAGCTGGTAGCCCAAGATCCAGGGATCAGCAGGGATGTTTTCTTCTCAGGCCTCTTTCTTGGCTTGCAGATGGCAGTCCTCTTGTTGTGTCCTGACGTGGTCTTTCCTCCGTGTGCGCGGCCTTAGTGTCTTCCTGTGTGTCTGAATTTATGCTTTTCATAAGACACCAGTCATATTTGACTAGGACCTGTCCTAATTGTCACATTTTAGCTTAATCATCATTTTAAAGGCCCTATCTCTAAACATGATCATATTGTGTATTGTGGTGAAAACTTCACCGTATAAATTCTGGGAGGACACATGCAGCCCATAACAATATTTTATAGGCTGTTCAAAGGATCTGTTTCCAATGAATCTTGGAACACTGAAAAAAAGAAGGATCTGTTTCATATTATGTGAGTTGTGGTAATTAAAGTTTATTGAGGAATTGGTTCATTTCATTGAAATTGTCCAATCTGTTTGTGGAGAGTTGCTCATGATATCTATTTTTGTTCTTTTGATGTCTGCAGTACCTCTAGTGATATCCCATGCTTCATTCTCAAATCTGGTAATTTGTGTCTTCTGTCTTCTGTCAGTTTTGACAGAGGTGTATCAGTTTTATTGATCTTTAAGAGACTACTTTGTTTCATTGATTTTTCTTTATTGTTTCTCTGTTCTCCATTTCATTGATTTCTGCTTTTATAATTATTATTTTTTCCATTCTGTTTGCTTTTGGATTATTTTTCTCATCTTTTTTATATTCTTTTTTTTTTTTTTTTTTTTTTTTTTTTTTTTTTTTTTTTT
>PITA01001250.1:144897-157416 GCA_004023965.1 Spilogale gracilis | reverse complement strand
TGAGTGGGTTTTTAGATTACCGGTTTTAGGTTTTCTTCTTTCCTAATGCATGTGTTTAGTGCTATAAATTTCCCTTTAAGCACTGCCATAGTTTTGTTGCACATTTTGATAAGTTGTATTTTCATTTGAATCCAGTTCAAGTACTTTTCAAAATTTCTCTTGAGATTTCCTCTTTCATCCCCGGGTTACTTAGAAGTGTGATGTTTAGTTTCCAAATCTTTGGAGATTTTTGCTGTTGTTGTTGTTGTTGTTTCTCTGTGGTTTTGGTCAGAGAACCTTATTTCCTATATTGTCTTTTTGTCAAATGCTTTTTTTGAATACATTCTGTGTCATCCTGATTCATTTAAATTTGTTGATTCTATGGTTTGCAATTTTGTTTATTTTGGTATATTTTGCATGGGCACATGAAAAGAGTGTGTATTTTGCTGTTTGCGGGTTGAGTGTTCTATAAATGCCTGTTTAGATCCTCGTGGTTGATATTGCTGATCAGTTTTTATTTATCTTTGCTAATTTTCTGCATATATGTCCTATTGATAATTGAAAGAATGTGTGAGGTCTCCAGCTGTTATTTTGGATTAGTCCACTTCTTTCCTTTCTATCAATTTGACTTTACATATTTTGCAGCCCTATTGTTTGGCATATCTATATTTAGGATTGCTTTGTCTTCTTGGTGTATTGATTCTTTTATCATTACATAATGTCCCTCTCTGTATCTGGTAATTTCATTTGTTTGAAGTCTACTGTATCTGATATTAATACACACTCCTTTTTTTCTTTGATTGATGTTTGCATGGTATATTTTTTCCTATCCTTATACTTTCAGTCTTCCTATATCATCATATTTGATTTTAATTCCTTATACATATAATGTGGTTGGGTCCTATATTTTAATCCATCCTGCCAATAGTTTTTGATTGATGTGTTTAGACCATTTACATTTGCTATAACTACTGATATGTTAGGTTTATGTTTGTCATTATATTTTTTTTAGTTTCTTTCTCTCTCTGTTTTTTTTTTTAACTTTCTCTGAGGTTTTTTTTAATGACTTTCTGTCAGTTCACTGAGCTTTTATAGAATTCCAGTTTTTATTTGTGTATAGGGTTTTTAAGTGTATCTCTTCATACATCCTCTAGTGATTGCTACAAATATTACATCATATACACACACACCATAAATTTTTCACTGTCTACTGCTGTTGTCATTTTATCAATTCTAGTGAACCATAGAAACTACTTCTTTTTACATCCTTTTATTCTCTGCCATTTATAGTTGTCAAATATTTCCTTTACATGCATCACACAGTGTTAACATTTTTGCTTCAATCATCAAATATAATCCAGAAAGCTCAAGAGGAACAAAAAGTCCATTATATTTATCCATATTTTTTCTTTCTTGATGTTATAGCATACCTTCTTTTTTTGCTTCCTTTTTGTTTTTGAAAACTTTCTTAGCTATTCTTTTAGAGCAGATCAGTCTCTTGGTGATAGAATATCTTTGTTTTCCCTCATTGATAGTGTCTTTATTTACCCTTCATTCCTGAAGGATATTTTAACTTGGCATGGGATTCTAGGTTGATAGTACTTTTCTTTCAGCCCTTGAGAAATGTGCCACTTTCTTATGGCCTTCGTGGTTTCTGTTAAGATATCTGATTCATCTTGGTTTTCTCTTATAGGTAAGTGTCATTTGTCACTTTTTCTTTTCAATATTTTTTTTATCTTTAGTTTTCATAAATTTGACTATGTTGTATGTTGGCATGGATTTCTTTGGGTTTATTCTGTTTGATTTTTAGATTTATTCAGCTTCTTGAAATTGTATATTTATATATTTTGTCAAACTTAGGAAGTTTTCAGGCATTATTTCTTTGAGTACTTCTTCACCTTTATTCATTTTCTCCTCTCCTTCTAGGTCCCTAAGATGTGAATGTTAGATCTTTTGTTATAGTACCATGCTGTATTTGTTTCCTATGGCTCCTATAATAAATTTCCATAAACTTGTTTTAAAACACACATTTATTCTTTTACAGTTCTGGAGACCAAAAGCCAGAAAGCAGTTCTATTGTGTTAGTTAAGGTGTTGACAGGGCTGGTTTCTTCTGAAGGTTCCATGGGACAATTCATTTTCTTGTCTTCTCCAGCTCCTGGAGGCTAGCAGTATTCTTTGACTCACAATTCCTTCTTCACACCAATCTAATCTCTTGCTTCTGTAATCAGATCTCCTAATTTCTTTGCTTTTGTTGAATTTCCCTTGGCTCTCTCTTTTAAGAACACTGTGCTTACATTTAGGGTCCATCTGGATAGTCCATTATATTCTCCACATCTCAAGCTCTTTAATTTAATCCCATCTACAAAATCCTTTTTTGTCTTATAAGCTTTCAGGCATTAGGACCATACTGAATATCTTTGGAAGCCATTATTCAACCTACTGTACACAGAGTCTCTAAGGCTCTGTTGTTTCAGTCTGTTGTTCAGACTGGGTTATTCTAATTATTCTATCATCCAGCTTATAGATTTTTTTTTTCATCTGTCACTTCCATTCTGCTACTGGGGCCACCGATAATACTTTATATCTGGTTATCAGGGAGATTTTTTAGTTCTAAAATTTTCACTTAGTTTTTTCTAATGTGTTCTTTTTTTTTTTTTTAGGTGATACTTTTTACTTTTTTGTTTTAAACATGTTCATAATTGCTCTTTGCAGTATTTTTTGTTGTTGTTATGGCTGCTTAAAAAACTTTGTCAGATAATTCTAACATCTCTTTGTAGTCTCATTGTTGGCATCTATAAATTGTCTTTTTTTCATGTAGTTTCTGATTTTCCTGGTCCGTGGTGTGATGAATGGTTTTCGGTTGAAACCTGGCCATATTCTTATTATGTTAAGAGATTCTGGAACTTATTTAAAATCCTGTTTTAGTTGTCTTCCACTAACATCACCCCAGTGGACAAAATGGGGATAGTGCCTCCTTATCCCTGCCAGGTGGGGGAAGAAGTGCAGGTTCCTCACTCCATCTCCCTTGTCACCTAAAGGGGCCCCACACTACTGTGGGAATTGTGGATTCATGTTCCCCATTCGATCTTCACTGATGCCTCTCATTGAGAAGGGTAGAAGTGCCTCTTTTGTATTCCCTATGTGGAATCCATAGACAACATGGGGACAAGAGGATGGTCTGATTACTCCTGGGCCATAATGACAGTCTTGACTCTCCATTAGGCCTCCGATGACACCACTCAATGGAGTTGGTGAGGGGAGACTTGGTATTGCCAAGTGGAGGGAAAAAGTCAGCCTCCCCATCTAGTCTCCACTGACAACCTAGTAGGGCTGAAAGTTGGGGAGTCTCATTACCACATGGTAGGAATGAAAGTCCCCTCTCTGTACTTGGCCTTCTGTGCCATTACAGTGGTGGGGATGAGAAAATATGGGGCTCCTTTACAGTCTGGTGAATGTAGAGGTCTAGGCTCCCTACTTAGACTCTGTTGGCATGGTTTTGGTAGGGCTGCATTCTTTTCTGTCTTAAATGGTTGGAATAAAACCATTATTACCTATTTTTTTAAATTTATTGTGTTGTTCCTTTCCTAGTCCTTTGGCTGGGCAAAGGATGCTTTTGTTTGCCTTCTTTTTTTTTCCCCCCTTTAAATCTGTGTCTGTTGGCATTTCTGGGTTTTTAGCTTCTTTAGTTCCATGTTTGGGATACATGAAGCAATACAGAAACCCAAGGAAGTCATCATTGGGGTGACTGAGGGCCCTGAGGCCCCTAGCTGGTTTACCTTCTCTCCAACTTTCAGAGTCTTGGTATCCTTATTTTATGTATAGTATCAAGGGTTTTAGTTGTACTTAGTGAAAGAAATAGGGAAAATTACTTCTACTCTATCTTCACAGAAATCTAATCCATATTTTTTATACAAGTGTAAACTGGAAATATCACTCAACATTGATTTTCAGAGGATGACAGGGTATTAACTGCTGCTCTGTTTCTATAATAATAAGCACCTAATAGGTCAGTGGGATGAGGGGGTACTTGGACAATGATGCAGACAGGAACAAAGAACATTCCATCAGTGCTAAGGTTCAGGGACCATGGAAAGGTACTCCTCCTCCTCTGAATCAATGCTTTTTCCTCTCCTAATAAACCATTGCTGCAGGCTGTGCAAGGTTGGAATCTTCTACCCTTCTCATAGTCAGTCTTTTGTGGCAGAACTCTGAAACTTCACCATCCTAGCCCCTACTGTATTCTCACTAAATGTTCTTTATTTCTGGGAACATTATCCATCTGAAATGCAGTTTTGAACCAGAGAGGGTGTGGGAAAATGTTGCTAAGCTAAGAAGGAAATAGTGAACACAAAATCTGTGTTTAAATTCTGCGGAACACCTACCAGCAAGCATTCATGTTAACTTATATTGATGTAAAATTATACGTTAAAAATAAATGTATTGGTTTTGTCAAGTTGTTTAATTACTGCTCAGTAGATTAAGTGCATGATATAGGGATTAGAATTTTCTGCTTGAAACCAATGTTCTGAGAATAACAGTTGACAGGAGGCAATCACAAAGAACAGTAGCCCAGGGAGACTCTTCCAAAAAACAAGTCAAGTTACTGATGCTGTAGTTAACCCTGAAGTTCTCACTGTATTAGGGCAACGTTCCTTCAAGTGTGGTCTTCAGAGAGCTAGCATTAGCATGGCTTTGGAAGTCTCTGTGAAGACAAATTTCTAAGAAACTCTGGGGATGGAGCCCAGCAATCTCTTTGTAACAAGTCTTCCAGGTTCTTTTAATTCACGTGAAGTTAGAAACCACTGTACTAAGGTAACCATTGAGAGTACACTAAATTTGTGCTTTTCATGATTCTCAACTCACAAGTTCAGGTTTTCAGAAAATTTATTATGTTTAACATTTTGTGTGTTTTCATCATAAGTATTTTTAAAGTAAATATAGCAAAGAAATTTAAAAAATTATTACCCAAAATAGTCTCTTTAGTTACATATGCCTTAATGATTGCCACCGTTATTTTGTATCCTTACCCCAAATCGTCATAACTGCTCCAAGTCTCATCTTTTTGGTCGAAACCAAAAATTAAGCCACTTAATTTAAGACACTTCCCTGTCTTTTTTCCACCTGGCTGCCAAGTCAAACATTAATGGATTTTCTTGGCAGTTCTTATGTTCTTTTCTAGAGCTGACACAAGTCACGAAGATATTTGGAGGCAAGGGTAGTGGCATCTCTGCATCATTTGAAGAAGATGCATTTAAGGAGATCTTGTCACACAATATTGTTAGAGACAGATGCATATGCAGATGTCCAGACTCATCATTGTCATTACCAACCACATCAGCTCTGCCATGGGGGATTCACTGTCTACTGCAGCCTGGCATTTTTCTCTGGGGGTCATGTGAGATTAAAGAAAATCTTGGCTCCAGGAGTATCCTGAGGGAAGAGAAGCTGCATTTTGAGTAGAGATTTTATAATTGGGGTTAGAAACCACAAGATGTGGTAAGACGAAGACAGTCAGAAGCAAAAGGTTAGAAGTTTTAAAAAATATATTTTGTGATTGTAATATAATCTAGATAGGTATAGATTTATTTGAGAGATAATCTGTGGCTTCTAATCCTAAATATGGGGCAGTTTTATTTTAAGGACAATATTAGATCATTTTATCCTTTCAATAAGCAATTCACTAAACATGGAACACAGATTAGAACATAGATTATATGAACATAGATTTGAGTTCACTTAGTGTCCACCACTTTTGGTTGCCAGTCTTTTTGGTTTTTGATCAGTTATTACATTTTATTATGTGTAATTTTTAAGGTGAATGTTTTAACTTCTAGAAATCATAAAGTTCAATTCCATAATACCCTTTACTCCATATATCTTTTTTTTTTAAGATTTTATTTATTTATTTGACAGAAACACAGCTAGAGAGGGAACACAAGTAGGGGAAGTGAGAGAGGGAGAAGAAGGCTTCCCGCCATGCAGGGAGCCCGATGTAGGGCTCAATCCCGCAGTCCCAGGATCATGACCTGAGCCTAAGGCAGTCACTTAACCAACTGAGCCACCCAGGCTCCCCTATTCCATATATCTTTTTAAAGGAATCCTTGTCCTTGATTAAACAAGGGAAATGGCCTACAGACAGTTCATTTGCTTTTGACTTAAAATGAGACAAATTCTTGATTCAGAAAAATATTATTCTCTTATCCATTTAGTAGCCCCACTCTCAGTTGTATTATATTTTCCATCTCTTCTGTTCCCCTTGTGCCTTCAAACTGATTATATCTCTCATTTACTCATGTTGCTTGGGTGTTTAAGTGGTTTTGTCTCTGCAAATAATAATAGATAATAAACCTTTATTATGTAGAAGTGTTTGTTAAATAACACCATGTGGACAGGTTGGAGGAGCCACTCCTTTAAAAACATAGTTTTAAATGATGAGGCAGATGTTTGCTCTCACACTCTCCTCTCATAAAATAAAGGTCCCCAGCCCTGGCAATACCCTCAGATGCCTTCTTTCTTGAAGGAATCACTTGGCGGGCTTTGTTAAAATGTGGTAATTAAATCATCCCCAAAATGCTTAGGTAAGACTTGAATATGGAGAAAAAACAGTTCTTGCAGAATAAACGGGGGCAAGAAAGGGGGGGATTTAGAAAGGTAAGAAGTGCACATCATGTCCTGTGTGGGCGGTTGTCCAGATTTCCCCCTACAGTGTTAGCTTCTATTTATAAACACAAAATGTGTCAGGTGATTTTTTTCCATATGCAGATAAATTCTGCCTCCTCCTTTTAACCTAACACTGTAAAAGTAATATTTACCATTAGAATATATATAAAATACTTTTTGTATTATACTGCTTAAACCCCCTTTTCCATGGGTACCTGGGTGGCTCAGACAGTTAAATCCCCTTTTTATGTAGTTTGTCGGTTTTTTCTTTTTTCTTTTTTTTCATTATTCATGTTTTGTCTCTTATGCCTTATTTTCTGGGAGCATGTGACATAACAGCTGTAAATTAGAAGTTTTTTTTAAATATCTCTCATACTTTACATATGAGGCTGAAGAGTTGCTCCATAGTCATGCAGTTTGAATCTTTTTATTAGATAAGGTAGAAAAACAATGGAAGTAAACCCAAAGCAAGTGGTATTCTGTCAGCAGTCTCCAACGGACTGGTTCTAAAGGCAAATAATTTGACTTCACCAGCCATGGTAGTTTAAGGGAAAGCAATAGCCCTGTGATTTCATGTGAGTGAGCACCTGAGCGAGTGCTTGATTTGGGTTTTAGGGTTGAGGTTGGTGATTAAAGGGGGAGTGAGTGAGAGATGCTAGGACTTCACTCATTTCTTAGCCATAATCCTGCCTGGCTGTGAACAGATGATAACTTATGCCAACTGTCTTTGTTTCTCCCACCACTTTATTCTCTTCATCTCCTTTGTTTTGTGTTTGTTTCTTTCTGGTTTGTTGTTGTTTTTAAGATTTTTTTATTTAGGGTACCTGGGTGACTCACTCTTCAAGTGTCTGCCTTGGGCTCAGGTCATGATCCCAGAGTCCTGGGATCAGGCCCCGTGTTGGGCTCCCTGCTCAGCGGGAAGCCTGCATCTCCCCTGCTTCTCCCTTTCCCACTCCACCTGCTTGTGTTCCTTCTCTCCATGTCTCTCTGTCAAATAAATAAATAATATCTTAAAAACAAAAAAAATATTTATTTATTTACTTATTTATTTATTTAGGAGAGAGATAGAGAGCACAAGTGGGCAGACAGAGATGGATAGAGAATTTCAAGCTGACTCAGTGCTGAGAGCTGAGCCAGACAAGGGGCTCAATCTCATAACCCTGAGATCAGGACCTGAGTTGAAACCAAGAATTGAAGGCTCAACCGCTACCCAGGTGCCCCTGTTTGTGTTGGTTTTGTTGTTTTTCTCTTGGCTATCTTCTTTCTGTACCTTCAGCCAGTATCTGAGCCACATGGTCACGTGAGGAGGATCATTGCTGGAACTGTAAACCTAGAGATATGTTAGTCCCTGACCTGTGCTTCTCCAAGCTCTCACCAAGCCTGTGACAAGATGGCATCTTCTACTTTTTCCTTTCTGTTCCACCAGTCATTCCACATTACTCATCACTCCCTTGGATTCAGTATTTTATGTTAGCCTGTGGGAGAACCAGCCCTTGTCATAATTCATACTAACCATACCTTCTATTTTCCCCTCTGGCTCAATGTGTTATGAAACTGGCCATTCATTTTTTGTTTTTTTTTAGAAGTGTTTCTCAAAATCTGTTTTAAGGGCCACCTGCATTAGAATCTTCTGGAGTGTTTGTTAAAGGGATTGGTATCAAAACTCTATCTTAGACCCACTGAATCAGAATCTCTTTATCTGACTTAAGATTTTAAGTTTAACACTAATTTGGGGGGTTAGTCCAGATCTGTGCTTCACAAACTAGAGTGACTTTTTATTTTTTTAAAAGATTATTTATTTGAGAAAGAGAGCACATGCGTGACCATGTGCTGGGGTGGGGAGCAAGAAGGGACAGAGGGAGATGGGGAGGGAGAAGCCGACACCTCACTGAGCTGGGAGCCCAGTGCATCATGGGGCTCGATCCCAGGACCCTGAGATCATGACCTGAGCGGAAGGCAGACACTTAACCGACTGAGCCACCCAGGCACCCCTAGGGTAGCTTTTTAAAAATTAGAATACATGGATACCAGCTGCAAGTTTGTAATTTTTTTTTTTTTAAAGATTTTATTTATTTGACAGGTGAAACACAGCTAGAGAGGGAACACAAGCAGAGGGAGTGAGAAAGGGAGAAGCAGGCTTCCCGCCGAGCAGGAAGCCCGATGTGGGGCTCGATCCCGGGTCTCCAAGATCATGACCTGAGCCGAAGGCAGTCGCTTAACCAACTGAGCCACCCAGGCGCCCCTGCAAGTTTGTAATTTGAACAGTCTGATGTGATTCTAGCATGTAGCCCATGTGAACAACCAGAAAATGAGCTGTAGAAATCAGAAGGATGGGAAAGAGGTTGGATTTGCAAAAGAAGCATTACATTAATCCATTCATCGAAGTCTAGAGAATATGCCTCATTTATAAACTCAGAAAGTGGATATTTCTCTCAAGGGCATAGTCACATTAACCAAGCTTATAGAGACCGAGCTATAAATAGGGATGCCATTTTTAGAATTCTCATTGTCACTAGGACCGCCTGACCAGGGTGATCTTGTACTCTAGAGAAGAAAGAAGGAAGAACAATTATCATCATAAGTTTACTCCTTGAATCTGACTAAGGAAAATTAGTTGAATAAAAGTGGTGAAAATACTAAAAACATACTGTATGTCAGGAAATCTCCTGAATATTTCATGTTTGTGATTTCATATGATTGCTCTCAATAGCCCTTTCAGCTCTCTGTTCTAAATGAGAAAGACAGGGGAAATGATGGTACGTAACTTGCTCAGTAGCACAGAGCTACCAAGTGCGAGAGCTGAAATTCCCAAGTTCTGTGACTAAGTTATTTGAAAAAGAAAGAAATGACCAGAAACTTCTAGAGTTGCATCGCCTTTGCCATTTCACTAGGTGATCAAGTGGGGGGCAGAATGGCTTCCAGTTGGTGAAGAAGAAAGGAACATGTGAACCACTGTTGGTATGGATAGAATGCTTTCAAGTCATGAGTAATTAGATGAGCTGCCCCTGGGTAGATGAGAGTAATGTCTTTGTCAGACCTTGTGGTTTTCTTTAACTGACCTCTATATTTGCCATTAAGTGACAGATTTGATAATCAGGTCCTACTCTCAAATTGCCTTTTTTAGAAGATGTAACACAGCCATATAGAAATAGCTAACCATAAATATTAATAAGTAGTAATATAGGCATTTTAAATATAGTAGTCAAGTTTGCATATGTCAGCCTCGTGGGTGTCCCCAAGTCCTGAGGTAATCTTGTCTCAGAAAATATGAGTGAAATTGGCTAGAACTTCCACTAGGTCCAACTCAAGCATATTTCCTCTTCTTCTGGGAGATTTTCATGGAGCTTACCATTCCCCCCATGTCTCTGTTCTGAGTGTCTGCATCTGTTGAATTCCCGGTCACCACTCAGGGTTTCGTCTCCTAAGAACAATGCCAGCTAGCGTAGGGGGTCACTGTGCTGAATACCACCCTTGATCCTTTACTACCCAGAGCATCCCTTGCTCCAGGCTGTGTGTTTAGCAGATTTTGTTGCAGGACTCCGACAATATAGTTGAGTAGTGGGACAGAAATACTGGATACTCCTTGTATTAAAACTTCCCCAACCATTTCTGGAAAAAAAAAAAAAAAAAGTCAGTTTGTGTTTTTAACTTATGCACCAGCATCTCATCAGGTGAAATGGGATTATTTCTAAGTGCACATATTCATTTCAAAGTGACAGGTGCACACTAGTAAGTTATATTTCTGGCTTTCTATTTCCCCCAGTTTATGCGCTAGGAACTATCCATCAGCTTCTTGGCTGCTATTGAAATGTAACCCTTACTCCCGACAGGAAAGGCAAACGGCCGTCTCGTCTATGAAATGAATGTCTGCCCCCAGCGGTCCCTGCAAAAACCTTGGTACATACAGATGTTGGTGAATCCTGCAGACAAATCGCACTGCCCTGTATCGTCTTGGGACTAATATTTTGAGACCATTTTAAGTCAGAGTGCCAGCCTAACTGCGTGCTGGTGGTGGTGTGACCATTCACTAAAAGCTACTGTTGAGAAGTATATAATCTGCCAAGAGGGGAAACTCTAGGGCTCTAGGTAAGGAAAACATGGTATATCCTTGAGTGGACACCTTTCAAAAGCAAAACTAAACTAAAACAGTTCTTTCCAGTTGTGAAGATGACTAGTATCAATGTTCAAATAAACATGTTTTGCATTTTACAGGTTATGGTTGACCTGATTTTGTATATGTGTTGAAATTTTTCACTGTGATGGAAAGTAACCACTGCACTAGGGGATATAAGCTAGCAAGCCAGCATAAAAGAAGGATACTGGTTTCACTTAAGATGAGACCACTACTCTACAGGGAATGACATTTACTTTTGTAATTTAATGATTCATGGAAAACTGAAGAAGTTAAGATAAAGATTGGTAGCAAGGGTAAGAACCACATAGTTTTAGATTGTCTATGCCTTTAGACAGACATAGCTCTTAGAGCTCAGTTTATTTCTGAGAAGACTTTCACCTCATATCTCTTAAAACTGCCAAGATATCTATTATTCTGGGATAGACCTGTTATACTCATCTCCATGTACATGATTCCAGAAAGCACTGGATTAGACAGATGCAAACTTAGAAGGTAAACCAAAGCTTAACAACAAATATATGCTAATAGCAAATGTGACATCAAATTGTTGCAAAACTTAAGACTTTATGTGATCAAAGCCGTTGTCTTTACCTAGTGATAGACTGGGAGGAAAATGCCACAGATCTCAGATGTAAAAGTTGTATCTTCCTGCTCATATCATTTTCTTTAGCAATTCCTGAAATGTTACTGTGGGTCGGTCAGGGACTGAGCTGACAACTGGATGATTTGCTCTAAGTTCTCATTAGAGAATTCATCAGTCTGTTGCAAGGTGACATCCCAGCTACCTAGGTAACCCAGGATGGGACTGGAGGAGGGTGAAGCTGGACCACACAGAGCAGGAGCAGAGGTATCACCGCATATTTGTTTTCAGGGAGCTTATATTCTATGTGGGAGCTGCAAGTAAGAAGAGAAACAATCAGTGAAACAACATGATACAAAGAAAGGCAAATTTGTTGTGTTGTGTGAAATGAGAAATAGGAGAAAGTATGCAGAAATTCTGAGAAGCAAGAACGTTATCGGGAAGTATGTGACAACTTTCTGCAGTTAGAGATCCATGAGTGCACGAACAAGTGGGTATCACCATTGCCCAGTGCCTGCAGCCCACCTCAGATCCCCACAAGGCAAACCTCAACAGGCCTCCCAAGTCGCTAGACTCATGTGCAGTGGAAGAGAACATATAGGAATACAAAGATAGTAGACATCAGGTCCCGGGGTCTGCTGCAAGAGTTCATGCATTGTTCTTACAGTTGTTTCCTTTTTTTTTTTTTTTTTATTGTCACTTAAGTTTTTTATTTTCCAGTGTTCTAAGATTCATTCCCCATTCCCCACACCCAGTGCTCCACACATTAGGTGCCCCAGTACCCACCACCAGGCTCTCCCATCCCTCCACCCCCATCCCTCCAAGTCCCTCAGTTTGTTTCTGTGTCCAAAGTCTCTGTTGTTTCCCTGGATTACCCTACTTCCCATTTACTTTCCTTCTCCCACTGTCCTCCAGGTTACCCCTCATGCACCGCAAGTAAGTGAAACCATGTGATACTTGACTCTCTCTACTTGGCTTATTTCACTCAGCATAATCTCTTCCAGTCCAGTCCATGTTGCTACAAAAGTTGGGTATTCATCCTTTCTGACGGAGGCATAGTACTCCATTGTATATATGTACCACATCTTCTTTATCCATTCATCTGTTGATGGGCACCTTGGCTCTTTCCACAGTTTGGCGATTGTGGCCATTGCTGCGATGAA
>PITA01001250.1:20446-144797 GCA_004023965.1 Spilogale gracilis | reverse complement strand
TGCCCAGTAGTGCAATTGCAGGGTCATAGGGTAGTTCTATTTTTAATTTTTTAAGGAATCTCCACACTGTTTTCCAAAGCGGCTGCACCAGTTTACATTCCCACCAACAGTGTAAGAGGGTTCCCCTTTCTCCGAAGCCTCTCCAACACTTGTTGTTTCCTGACTTGTTAATTTTGGCCATTCTGACTGGTGTAAGGTGGTATCTTAGTGTGGTTTTGATTTGAATTTCCCTGATAGCTAGTGACGCTGAACATTTTTTCATGTGTCTGTTAGCCATTTGTATATCTTCTATGGAGAAGTGCCTCTTCGTGTCTCTTGCCCATTTTTTGATGTGTTCATCTTCTTTTTGGATGTTGAGTTTGAGTAGTTCTTTATAGATCTTGGATACCAGCCCTTTGTCTGTAGTGTCATTTGTAAATATCTTCTCCCATTCTGTGGGCTATCTCTTTGTTTTGTTGACTGTTTCCTTTGCTGTACAGAAGCTTTTTATTTTGATGAAGTCCCAAAAGTTTATTTTCGCTTTTGTCTCCTTTGCCTTTGGAGATGTGTCTTGGAAGAAGTTGCTGTGGCCGATGTCAAAGAGGTTACTGCCTATGTTCTCTTCCAGGATTTTGATGGATTCCTGCCTCACGTTGAGGTCTTTCATCCATTTCGAGTTCGTCTTTGTGTGTGGTGTAAGAGAATGGTCTAGTTTCATACTTCTATATGTAGCTGTCCAATTTTCCCAGGACCATTTATTGAAGAGACTGTCCTTTCTCCACTGGATATTTTTTCCTGCTTTGTCAAAGATGATTTGCCCATAGATTTGTGGGTCCATATGTGGACTCTCCACTCTGTTCCATTGGTCTATTTCTCTGTTTTTGTGCCAGTACCACACTGTCTTGGTAATCACAGCTTTGTAATAAAGCCTGAAGTCAGGTAATGAGATGCCCCCAGCTTTGCTTTTTTTCTTCAGCAGTTCCTTAGCGATTCAGGGTCTTTTTTCGTTCCATATAAATTTTAGGATTGTTTGTTCCAGCGTTTTGAAGAATGCTGGTGTAATTTTGATCGGAATGGCATTGAAAGTATAGATTGCTCTGGGCAGTATAGACATTTTGACAATCTTTATTCTTCCGATCCATGAGCATGGAATGCTCTTCCATCTTTTTGTGTCTTCTTCAATTTCTTTCATTAGTGTTCTGTAGTTCCTCGAGTACAGATCCTTGACTTCTTTGGTTAGGTTTATTCCTAAATATCTTATAGCTTTTGGTGCTATAGTAAACGAAATCAATTCTCTGATTTCCCTATTTTTTCATTGTTAGTGTATAAGAATGCAACTGATTTCTGTGCATTGATTTTGTATCCTGACACATTACCGAATTGTTGTATGAGTTCTAGTAGTTTGGGGGTAGAGTCTTTTGGGTCTTCCACATAGAGTATCATGTCATCTGCAAAGAGAGAGAGTTTGACTTCCTCTTTGCCAATCTGGATACATTTTATTTCTTTCTGTTGCCTGATTGCTGTTTCTAGGACTTCTAACACTATGTTGAACAGTCTTACTGTTATTTCTGTAAAGGAACTAGGAAAGAGGAAAGAATAATATTATTTTTATTATGATGATGTTCATTTGGCTACTGTATAGTAGTACATAATTAGTTTTTGATATAGTATTCCGTGATTCATTGGTTGTGTATAAAACCCAGTGCTTATCACAGCACATGCCATCCTCAAAACCTATCACCCGGTTACCCCTCCCTTCCACGACCCCCAGATTGTTTCTCAGGATCCACAGTCTCTCATGGTTCATCATCCTCTCGGATTTCTCCACATTTAGATTTCCTTCCCTTCCACTGTAGTTCTACGTGCTATTGCTTATGTTCCACATAGGAGTGAATCCATATGATAATTGTCTTTCCCTGCTTGACTTGCTTCACTTAGCATAACCCCCTCCAGGTCCGTCCACCTCATTGAAAATGGTGGGTATTCATCCTTTCTGATAGCTGAATAATATCCCACTGTATATATGGACCACATCTTCTCTATCCAAAGAATAATATTCTTAAGGTGTGCATGATGAAATCCAGCTTGCAAAACAATTTTCCCACAAAGTTTCTCATTTCTCCCTCACACGAATCCTATGAATTAGTGATTCTTTCACTCCCAATAGGCTCAGAACTGTGATTTGCCAAAGATCACACAGCTGGTAAATGGCCAAGCAGAAACTTGAATCCTACGTGGGTGGTTTAAAATTCTGAGTTCTTTGTCCACACCACAGTGTTGAAGTTATAACTGCTGATAGGAGAGAGTCTCCTGCCTGTAGGGGACTGAGGGAATAGAGCAGGAACATAAAACCTGGCCCATAGTATGTTCAGAGATTGTAACTTGTTGGAACTCTCTTCACAGTGGGTGTTTAAGGACCTTAAAAGGTTGCTCTGAGCTCTCACAGGATTTTATTAAGATAAAGGATCAATTCCCATTTTCAAGGAAATATGTGAGCCTATGATCTTTCTTCTAATCCCACTTCAAGCCAGAGAGGAGTTTGGGGACCAGGATCTCTATTTATCATATTAAATAATATAGACTATAGATATGATAGTAGTTCAAGGTTTTAGCATGCATCAGAGTCACCTGAAGCACTTTTGAACAGATTGCTGAAACAGTTTCTGATTTAGTAGATCTGGGGTAAGGGTTGAGAATTTGCATTTTTAATAAGTTCCCAGGTGATGCTGCTGCTGCTGCTGCTGTGATCTAGGGACCACACTTTTGAGAGCCATAAAGATAACATGTGAAGTGCACAGTGAACTATGCTGATTTTATTAAAAAGCTACTTTTTAAACATAAAGTCTAAGATAGCCTTAAAAAAGAAATGGGGTACCAAAGGGTGGCGAAAGAGGCCATGTCTTAAAAAGTCTATGAAATCACCCTGTGCTGTGCATTGATAATGTGAAGTGTGGGAATTAGGGGGCTAGCAGTGGTGATCATGGGCATTGATTACTCTAGAATACATATTTATTAACTTTGGGGTGTCCATAATTCTGACTCCCTTCCTTTTGCTTGAAGCCTTTTTAAATTCTTGCTAAAATACCTCAAAACAGCTGGCTCAACTCATTCCATCTACCTGCTTCTATCCTGAGTTCAGTTCTAACCAATTCATTCCAAATGGGATTTTTCCACTTGGGTTGCCAGTGGGTTCGCTGGCTTTGTTTTTCTTAGATGGCAAACTCCATGAAGAAAAGATTCTCTCAGTCTGTGTTTGAATTATTGGTTGGCTGATTCTGATGGTTTCTAATTGTTGTTCTGGAAATCTGAGTTATTGTGCTCCTCCCACCTCATCCTCCTATACAGACCTTTTCTTGAAACAAAACAAAACAAAACCCACTACAGTATATGTTAATTCCCCAACCAGTTATTTTAAAATTACTTGCACACACGTGCACATAGACACAATAGAAAGTATCTTACTATTCTACAACCATAGTTGTGTTTGTGAAATAAGCCTTGGCTTCAATTATATTGCATTTTGTCCTGTTCACTTATAGTAAATGGACTAAATGTGTGTCACCTTTGTTCTCTATGACTTGTGTTTTACTGTTATTACTTTGTGTGTGTGTAGTGTGTTTAGGTCTGTGTAATTTTACTACATGTATAGATTTGTGTTATTACCACTGCAGTCAAAATAGAGAACAATTTCATCACCACAAGGATCCCTAGTGCTGCCACACTTTCCTCTTTGTCTGTCTCTCTCTCTTTCTCTCTCTCTCTCTCTCTCTCTCTCCTTTAAAATATTTATTTATTTGACAGAGAGAGACATGGAGAGAGAGCGAACACAAGCAGGGGAGAAGAGGGAGAAGCAGGCTTCCTGCCGATCAGGGAGCCCGTTGCGGGGCTCCATCCCAGGACCCTGGGATCATGACCTGAGCTGAAGGCAGACACTTAATGACTGAGCCACCTGGATGCCCCACATTCCCCTCTCCAACACCCTCTCCCTCCCTCCTTCCCCAACCTGCAAATCTGTTCTTCATCTCTTTAATGTTGTCATTACAAAAATGTTATGTAAATGGAATTGTACTGGGGCACCTGGGTGGCTCAGTTGGTTAAGCGACTGCCTTCAGCTCAGGTCATGATCCCGGAGACCAGGGATCGAGCCCCACATCAGGCTGCCTGCTCGGTGGGAAGTCTGCTTCTTCCTCTCTCACTCCCCCTGCTTGTGTTCCCTCTCTAGCTGTGTTTCTCTCTGTCAAATAAATAAAAATATTAAAAAAGAATGGAATTGTACTTTATGCAAACTTTTGAAGTTTTTTTTTGAAAGAAACTTGGCATCATTTCTTTGAGATTCATCCAAGTTTTTGCATGTATCTGTGATTTGGTCTTTTTTATGGTTGAGTACTGTCCTTTGGTATGGGTGTACCACTGTCTGGTTAACCATTCACCTGTCAAAAGACATCCTGTTTTTCCCTCCAGTTTTGAGCTATGACAAATAAATATGCTATAAGTGTCCATGTGTGTATGCCAATGTAAGTTTTCATTTCTCTACAATAATTGTCCAAGAATGCAATTGCTAGATGTGCACTTTTATAAGAAACTTCCCTGCTGTTTTCTAGAATGGATTTTATGTTCTCACCAACATTTCAAGACAAGTTTCTCTGTCTCCTCACCAGCATAGGCATTATCCTTATGTTTTATTTTAGCCTTTCTGATAGACTTGTAGTGTTTTTATCCCATTGTGGTTTAAAATTGCATTTCCTGGATGACCAGCGATGCTGAACATCTTTCCATGTGCCTATTTGCCATCGGTATACCCTCTTTGGTGAAATGTCTCTTCATGTCTTTTGCCCATTTTCTAATTGTATTGTTCTTTAATTTACTGATAAGTTTTGAGAGTTCTGTATGCTGTCTGTGTGTTGAATATGTAGCTTGAAAACATCTTCCTTTCATCTGAAGCTTGGATTTTCATCTTCTTAAACTGGCTTTTTTATGGAGCAAACAGTTTTAATTTTGATAAGGTCCAATTTATCAATATTTCTTTTTTATGGATTATCCTTTTGGTATCAAGTTTAAGGACTTTTTACTTAGCCCAAGATCCTGAATATTTTTTCCTGTTTTTTTCTAAAAGTTTTTAATTTTACATCATATATTTAATTCCATGATGCATTTTGAGTTCATTTTTGTGTAACATGGTTTAGATTGAGGTGACTGTTTTTGCCTATGAATGTCCAATTACTTTAGCAAATATGCCTTCAATTTTGACATATCTTTTTTTTTAATTTAACATGAATTATTGTGAGAGGCTACCATATGTGAGACACCATTAGGCACTAACGATAGGGAAATTCATAAACTGTGGTTCCTGAATGATCTTGTACTTGGGCATGTACATATACAAATACTTTCAAAATTTTAGATCCAATTATAAGACAAAGGAAGAGGACATGAAGGATAAAGGAGGATGCAGGGAGAGTAAATGCAAGCTATTGGTGTAGCTTAAATGAGAGAGAATTAAAGCTGGGATATAAAGACAGAATGGAGAGAAGGCAGATGAGAAATATTTATGAGGAACTTTTATCAGAGTCTAGCAGAGGTGGTTTAGGGAGGAGAAGGTGTCAAAGGTTGCCTGTGTGGACGGGGGTTTGTACAAAAAGAGGGGGAAAAGGAGCAGGTTTTTGGTGGAAGAAATGAATTTGTTTTAGACTTCTTGAGTTTGAGGGGCCATTAAACATATAAGTGAAACCGTCCTAGTCACAGTTTTCACATATGAAACTAAGTTTGCAGATTAATTTCATGGTAAGCCATTTTTGAAAATTGCCAAAAATTATATAGAGCTAAGATGTCATAAATTTAGGTTGTACCATTTTAAGTCAAACACAGAAATCACAGAATTATGAAAAGGAAACATTACATTTAATGTAAAGGCTGAGGGCCTTGGTGCATTTCAGGCTAGAATCAGAAATAGAGTGGTTCTGACTAAAACCTGTTTAGCTCATGAAGTTTTGTGTTTTTTAAAATGAATCTGAGCCTCAGTTTTCTAATATAGGAAATAGATGTTTTCATAAGCCTGGAGCTTACCGGATTGCAGTAAGGACCAAATAAGATGGCAAGCCTAAAGTGCTTTATCCATAATAAAGATCTGACATGCGTTAGTTCCTTTTTTCCTATCAGGTATTTTTGAGATCATTTAGAATGTTTTCTAAACTATTTTTATGAAGAGGAATTCTTTTCTGAAATGGAGTCTTATACAGGCCTAGAAAATGAATCAAGGCAAAGTAGTCTCCTCCTTATCCAAGTTCTCAATTCCAACAACCATGTGGGAAAGATGGGCTCTTTTAAAATCACCAATATAGTAATATCTTCAATTTAAAGATGAGAAAACTGGTCTGAAGAGGTAAAGAAAGTTTTTGCAAGTCATGTGATGAAAACAGACCCTGGTGTCATCTCCACTTACCAGCTTCCTGTCCCATACGCTGCCCCAAATGCCATAGTAACTGTTCAGATAACGTTAACTCACATGAGTGGCTATGGTTATGGCCCCCCCAAAACCTGGTGTCTTCAGTGTTCTGTAAAGTGTGGTGGCATGCCTGTCCTTTGTGGTCTCCAAAGCACCCTTTGCAAAGTGAGCCTCCTTTTTAAGAGACATGCTTGGATGTATTTAAAGAAATGGGCTTTATGAACCCACTTTCTATGAAACATGGCCATGATGTTCTGCTATCCTGCTCCCTTAATATAGCCAATGTTGGCAAACATTTCATATCTTAGAGGCCTTAGGAAATGTGTCCTTGGACAGTGGATTCAGACATGGAGTGACATGGAGAACATTTTTAAATTGTATATTCTGGGACTCAATCCAGGAATATTCTGAGTCAGAGGGTCTGAAGTAGATCTTTAGAATCTCATTTTTTGAAGCTTCCCATGTGAGGCTGGAGTTTGAGGACCACTGCTCTGTGGACCCCTGGGGTGACCAAATGTTCCCTTGACATTTCCTTCCTAGATGACTTTTGCTTTCAGGTACGTAATGACATTGATCGGATCTTCTTTCTAGTTCAGAACCGGAACATGGTCTACCCTAGTGAGTCAGCCTATTCCCATTCATCAAACCTTTTCCTTGAGGCACAGTTTACAGGCAAAAAATGGTGTCAGCTTGGCAGTAATAACAAAACCCAAAAGCCATCCTTTTTCGAGCATGTGTTATGTGACAGATGAGTTTTTAGTGTTTTTTCTGTGTTTTCTGATGACAGAAGTCTGACCTTTAAATTTCATTTACAACCGCCTACTCAGTATTTTCATCAGAACTCTTGATGACTCCCTTCCCTGATCAATGTTCCTATCCCATTCTTCCCTCGGGACCTTTCCAGCAGTCAACTTGTTGCTCATGCCCAGATCTATTCAGCCTCTCATTTCCCCTCACAGACCATAACCAGCCCTGCTGTACATTCTGCCAGCCATGCCCTCCAAATCTACCCCAGTCTGACCACTTCACCATGCTCTCCCAAGAGCCATTCAATCCAAATCTCTATTGTTTCTTGTCTCTACTACGATAGGAGCTAGGTGTCTGGGCTATTTTTGCTTCCTATGGCTAGTCCTTCAAAGAGGAAGCAAGAATAATCATATAAAAGTGAAAATCAGAGATGTCATTCATTCACAGGCCTAAAATCTTCAGTTACTTCCTATCACACTTTGTTAAACATCGCTGTCATTACCAAGCATTGCCTGTAAATTCTTCTTGGTCTGGCTTGGTCTCTCTCCTCCAGATTTTTCTCAGTCACTCTATTCCTTGTCCCACTTATCCTTACTTCACTACCGTTCCATGAATAAGCCCAGTGTTTGCCCACCTCAGGGCCTTTATACTTGCTATTCCCCTTACCTGGATCCCTCTTGCCTCAGAGCTTCCCATGGCTCCCTCTCTCATTTCAAACAGATCTCTGTTTAAATAGCATTCTTGGCAAGGCCTGCCCTACATGGTCTTCCTAAAATAGCACTCCTGCCTCTCTGTTCCCTTTCCCACTCCACTTTTCTTCATAGCTTTTATTACTACCTAACATTTTGGCATCCGTTTCTTTGGTTGGTTGGTTGTCTGTCCAACTGGAGTGTCAGCTCCATGAAGGAAGGGACGTCTGTCTGTGTCTTATTCATCTTTGTATCCCTGGCACTTGGCACATAGTCAGTGCTTAAAAAGCATTTCCTGAATGAATGAATGAATGAATGAATGAATGAATAAATGAGTAAATATAGATGTTTTTGCCCTCTGGGGTCTCCTACAGCAATGCCTTTGATTCTTATCCCTCAGATGTACAAGGAACTCCTATAAACTTCGATGACATATGTCTTGATCTCTCAGTCATTTGACTCATGATCTTGTTTGCCTTTTGTTACTACTCTTTAATATTTATTAAGAACCGAGTCATTCCTAGAACAGTCCTTAAAATACTCACTGTCTTCCCTAGGCTGCTCGGCTTTGCCTCCTGCCCTTTGCTTCAGCACTTTCAGCTCCTCAGTGTTCCCGTGGACAGGAAAGTGTGCCCCACACATTTACTGCCTCCCCCCGACCTTTACAGAGCCATGTGAGTGAGGGAAACTTTGAGGTGGACAATGAAAATGCTCACTCTGGGACCCTTCGGCTAATATTTCTCCTTACTTCTCACACTAAAAATGTATAGATGGACGATTTTCCTCCCCTTTTGTGTGTGGCTCCCTTGTCCACTATGAGCCATTTGCCACAGAAGTCTTGTATGTGTTCTGTGTTCACGGGTGCCTGAAAATACTGGTATAGCTCTGCCTTCTTTTTATTCACACTGGGAGCATTTGTTTTAGGACACAGGAGAACCAACAAGTGAGGTCAAGTGCAGACAGGCCCCTATGCAGTTTGGGTGGGAAAGCAGCTCTCCCCGCAGTGCTCCCACACACAGACCCGTGAGAGTGGGCCGGCTTGCCAGGGGTCCCTGGCTCGCAGAGCGGATGGGTCGGAGCAGGGAAGGCAGCAGCGCACGCGTGTCCGTTTTGGCCACATGCATGTTTACCGCGTGTGCCTTTTACTCACAGGAGACAAATTATTGAACGGAAAGGCCAAGCCTACAAAATAAGAGTCAGGAAAAATGAACTTGCAGCCTTAATTAAAACATGCGAGAAAAGAAATCGACATTTTGATCTCATTTACTAAAACTTATACATTAACTGGTCACAGACCCTTCTCTGTCCCAAATCTCTCATCACTGTCTTGCTTGAGCAGCTTTTCACTTGCAAGCTCACTGGGTAGCTTAATCTTTTCTCAAAAGAAAAAAAAAGAAAAGACTAGAGATGTAAGGGGAATCACTGCATACAAAGAAATTAATTTTACTAGCATATGTTATCTAAAAATACTATTAGAATTATTTTCCAAAACGACTTTTCTCTTTTTAGTTGTCCCATGTTAATAAAACATTCCTTTTCCTGCTCACTTCAGAAGATGCCTAAAAGGTCTTAAATTGCAGCATAACATAAGTAAAACTATTTACATGTTGAAAGTCTTTTTTTTTTTAAGACTTTATTTATTTATTTCACAGAGAGAGAGATCACAAGTAGGCAGAGAGAGAGGAAGAAGCAGGCTCCCCACTGAGCAGGGAGCCCAATGCGGGCCTCGATCCCAGGACCCTGAGACCATGACCTGAGCCGAAAGCAGAGGCCTTAACCCACTGAACCACCCAGGCACCTGAAAGTCTTTTTTAATATAACCTATGGAATGTCCCATTTGCCCCAGTGGAAAACTTGAAAGAGAAAAGAATAATTGTGATTACTAAAAATATATGAATAACCTTAGATAATCTATAACCATTGTATCCATTCAAATAGAAGACAAAAGCAAAATGAAAAACAAAAGGGTCTCTCACAGACCCTACATGTAATTCATGGGTATATTGAAATAGTATTTCACGTCTACTTAGCACCTTATACTTCCCACATATTTTCACACATATTATCTTGCTTGAGCCTCACAATTACCTTGTGAGGTAAGGAAAGCCTGTTGGTCTCTGCCATTGAGGACCCAGGATTGTGGAGGCACAGTCAAGCAAGTTCAGACTTCAAGATCATTTGTCTTCTGTGATTTTTAACTTTAGTTTGGGGGCTGTTACATAATGAGATGTTATCTAGTGATGGCTTCTAAATGATCATAGTCTTTGCAATCTTGCTTTCTACTTTTGATTTTATTAATGAAATTGGGATGGGGAGACATAAGAACTCATATGTTTCAAGTGTCTTGGCCCCCTGACTGCAAAACTCTCTTGACAGCTGCTGGTTGACTTCTGCTAATGTTTTTGACAACAGTCAAGTCTTCCAAAGCTTTGAGTAGGTTCCTGAGTTGCGAAGCATATGTTG
This sequence comes from Spilogale gracilis, assembly GCA_004023965.1. Classification (NCBI taxonomy): domain Eukaryota; kingdom Metazoa; phylum Chordata; class Mammalia; order Carnivora; family Mephitidae; genus Spilogale; species Spilogale gracilis. The sequence continues at coordinate 134,477 of PITA01001250.1, read as the reverse complement.
AATTTTTGAATAATCATGCTGATGGTGGTGATCTTTGCTCTGCTCTATTCTCCATCAGTTTCTCTTGCAGATATTAAAACAGTGTCACTGCTCTAGGGAACTGTGGGTTGAGCCATATGGTGCTCTTGTTGTTTTATAAACTCGCATGGTGGCCTTTATCTAAACAGCAATAAGTAGAACTCTGTAGTAAATTGCTGTGCTCTGTGGATTCATTGTATGAAAATATGCTTGCAAAAAAATAAATTTTAATTTTATACTACTGTGCCTATTGTAAGAGTTCTATCCCCCCACAACTGGAAATTCTGTGTTTATTTTGACATGCTACAAACAACATGCCATGATTACTGTTTACGTGAACCATTAAAACTTATGGCCATTTTCCTTTTAGACCTGAAGATGGTAATGCAGTTTTTCAGTCTTGAGCACCAATCAAAAATCTTTTGAAAGTTAGCTCACTTAAAGCAACTCAGAAAACCACTCTCCGCATGAAACTTGGAATATCATGTGACTCCTATTATAAATAGCCTGTTAGAAGAGATAGCAGTAAGTTAAATTACAAGTTTTTCCAAGTAATTGATATCCATTACTGGATTTGGACAGAGTGGATTTTTTTTTTTTTTTTATGGTGGCTGGTCCTCTGGTATGCAAAGATAGAATGTCCTTCCTCTTGTCAGTGGCTGGCAAAAAAAAAAAAAAAAAATTATAGTTTTTAAGACTTTGCAGAAACACGAAAGGATTTTTTCAAAAGCTTTCTCAGATGGTAAAAGAGAAAGTATTCCAGAAAGCTGTGATGGTCGGGCCATTTGTGTCTGATAGAGGACTCAATGGAATCACTTGTGCTGAGAGCCTAGAAGTCAAGAACAAGTGAGTCTGGGGCTCACAGGAGCTGGACACATTGGAGGAATTAAAGATTGGAGTAGGGGACAGCTAAATGTCTAAAAGCCACTAATTCCCCAATTCAGCCTTGAGGTCATACAAAGAGGGGGGGTAATTAAATTCAACACATACCTAACGTGACAAATTTTAAAAAGAAATCAGATTGGATGTCTGCTTGTGGGTATATGTGAAAGCCAACGTTCTTAGAAGTACGGAGATGGAGTCTTGTCGCTCAATCCTCAAAGTCTGTGATAATCTCCAAAGAACAACGAGCAAAGTGGAGATGCAGAAGTACTCTCCTCCCTAAGGTGTCAGGCATCCAGGGTGCAGCCCCGCCTAGAGCACTAGCTCCTGCTCTCCCCCTCCAGACCCCAAATCTATGAACAACCTGGCAGAGGTTTGTCCTATCTCCACTATCATTCCTTTCTCCCCTGATCACTCTTCCTCTCTCCACCTCACTCTACCTCTTCTGGCTTTCTGTCATTTCTTCAGCTTCAATTCTGCCTTTCGCCCTCTGCTGCTCTTGCATCAACTCCTGTCTGACTCGCAGAGCTCATCGGTACCTACCTGAGGCTTTTCTGAGTGTTACTCCCTTATTCCTACTGGAGGGAATGTTTAGACTTTGGGCTCATAAGTTTTAAAAAAGCATTGGAAGACCGGTGGTTTTTCTTTGTCCTTCAGGTCTTTTGTTAGAGGAAAACAAAGTTATCAACCATATTGTCCCAGACTGTTCTGTTCCGCTGTTTAAAGAAAAGCACTCCTCAGACACACAGCAGAACTGGAAATAAATAATCCATCAACAGACCTAGAAAGAGCCAATAGGTTTTAGCAGAAACCAAAGACAATAAGATATATAATCATTTCTGTGGAATTGTATTTGTACATATTGAAAGCAAATAGGCAATAGACTTTCCTGTGAATAAGCTAATATCATTTCCGTGTCACAATACTGAAGCGGGACTCTAGTCCCTGTGGTAGAGTTGAGTGCTCTTTCAGGTAGGTTTCTGAGTGTTGTGGGATTATAATGGTTGGTACTTCCTTGAACTCAGCACCCCTTTAGAACACTGAGCCATGTTCTTTAGAAGAATGTTTGCTAGAGCAAAAATACTGGTGATACATGATTAAAGAACATGGCCACACATGTTCCCCTTAGAAACCAAAGATCCATTATTACCCAGGCTTTTGCTGTTAGGATCTTGAGAGATTAATAGTTTTTCATAAAACTTTGTTTCCCACCAAAGAAGCCGAGGACTTGGGATTTAATGGCTTTTGTCTTTTGTGTTCTTGAATATGCTATCCTTCCAAACTGAAAGCAATTCATTTAAAAATACAATGAATATAAAACACTCTTAGATGGTAGTATATTGTCAAGGTTAGGAGCAGGGACTATAGACCCACATACATTGAGCTCAGTCCTAACATCTACCTCTTAACTGTTTGTGTGCTCTTGGGAAATTTGCTTCAAAATTTTCACTCGTGAAAATGAATTAAATAATAGTACCTACCTCATAAAACTGTGGTCGGTACATGTCATGTACACTGAATGCAAAACACTTAGACTAGCGCCTGGCAAGTTCTATAAGTATTAACTATTATTAATACAATTGACCAATAAAAGAAGACTGCTATATTCCTATATTTAAATAATCACAGGGGCGCCTCGGTGGCTCAGTAATTAAGCATCTGCCTTAGCTCAGGTCATGATCCCAGGGATCGAGCCCGAATTGGGCTCCCTGCTTGGCAGGAAGCCTGCCTCTCACTCTCCCACTCCCCCTGCTTCTGTTCCCTCTCTAACTGTATTTCTCTCTGTCAAATAAATAAAATCTTTTAAAAAAATAAATCACAAAAAAAGTCATCACAGAGGGGTGTGTGGGTGTCTTAGTTGATTAGGCATCCAACTCTTATTTCGGCTCAAGTCATGATCTCAGGGTTCTGAGATCCAGCCCTGTGTTGGGCTTGTCATTGGGCATGGAGCCTGCTTGAGATTCTGTCTCTCCCTCTCTCTTTGCCCCCACCCCCGGCTCAGGTGCCCATGCCAGGCACTCTCTCTCTAAAATAATAATTTTTAAAAAATCACAGAAATATTTACTATAGGAATATGTAAAATTATAATTTTGTGGAACTGTATTTCACAGAGTCGACTCAGTCCTATGCAAACAATATTTGACTATCCCCAGCATATGAAGTTGACCCTTTTATTTATTTTAAGATGCGTAATTTGTATTTTTGCCCATTCTTGGAATTTTGCTGTTTTCTCAATGAATAAGGGAAGAGAAACTGTTTCTATAGAGAAGATTTCTTTTCTTCACGCTACATTTTTGTTCAGAGTTGAAATATGTTGTCTTAAAAGTATATGTAGCTTTCACCTATAAGGGGCACCAGGAAGATCTGTTGGCTCCACTAAAAAGAAACAGACACTGAAATTTCGAGCAGAATTTCATGGAAGACTCCACATACTTCTCCTGCTGTTTTTCTCAGGCTTACTGCTTTTGAAGGATTTGGCCACCATTTTTTTTTTTCTATTCCCTTGTCTCTCGACACCAGTCCTTTCTATAACCCCTCCCCTAATTGTAAACATGTAAATACATGTGTACAGGGAAATGTGGTGGGGATGTGTGCATGCCTATTGTCATACTCAGATGTAGTAGGTAAGTTTTTTCTGCTAAGGCTGATTACACAGAACTCAAAGGGTCATTTAGTCAGACTCTTTATGTCAAATAGTACTTCCCCCAAACCAAGGAGAATTTTCTACTCATCAAAAAATAGGTTTCTGGGGTGCCTGGGTGGCTCAGTTGGTTAAGCCACTGCCTTCAGCTCAGGTCATGATCTTGGAGTCCTGGAATAAAGTCCCACATCAGGCTCCCAGCTCCACAAGTCTGCTTCTCCATCTGACCTTCTCCCCCCTCATGCTCTCTCTCTCAAATAAATAAATAAAATATTTAAAAAAAATAGATTTCTTATCTTTCTTTCATCTTGTACAAAAGAGTATTTTTAGGGGCTCACCCAGTGCTGCCAACAGTTAATAAAGAATGGCGTTGTAATGGTAGGCATTCTAGACACAGACATATACCTCAGTGAAAAGAGACAGTGTTTCCTTTTGTTTTCATCCAAGGCTCTGCACTTCCTACAAAAAAGGTGAAATCATTTAAGTGGCAAAACAAGTCTATATTTAGAATGAAGACACATTGTTACTAGTTTCATTTCTCCTGTTTCATGACTGGCATATTTGATCTATCATTTTTTAAAGCTATTTTTACCCTACAAAACAAAAATAAGAGCCTGGGAAAGTAATTCTGTAGATTCAAATGCCTCCTGCAAGGTTAGAGAAAATCACTGGTAAGACAGAGATTGGAACCCCCAAGTTTTGGTAACAATTTAATATTGTTACTTAAACCACCAAACCATAATAAACAACTCCACATACTGCAGTTAAACAAAATTCCAAGCTTTGCTTGAGTCTATGTCAAGCTCAACAAAGTCATGAATTTGGGGAATTTCTCTGGGAATTCCTTCTTGAAGTCAGTTTAGACAGCTGTTTTCCAGTGAAAGTGCTTTTATATGCACTTCAGCAGAGGATGTATGAGTGTTTTCTCTTTTTAGAGTACCCAAGAATGTTAATATACCAGCTACTGTGATTGATTCCTTATTTAATTCTATTTTTTTAATTTTCTCTCCATGCTTATTTTTCTAATACATAGTTGCTAGGAAAGCATGCCCTTGAAACCTGGATTTTCTGTACAACTGTTTTATGTGTTGAACAAGACCTTGGAATTAGAAAATCAACTGAGTTCAGAGAACTTCTGCCAAATCCATCAGAATTGATTGTCAGTTACTTGGAACTGAAGAAGGCTTCATAGACTGGAAGTGGTCCCATTTAAAAAATTTTTTTAAATTTTAAAGATTTTATTTATTTATTTGAGAGAAAAGGGAGAGACAAAAAACACAAGTCGGGGAGGGGCTGAGGGAGAGGGAGAAACAGACTACCCTCTGAGCAGGTAGCCCAATGCGGGCTTCATCCCAGGACCCTGAGATCATGGTCTGAGCCAAAAGCAGACGCTTCACTGAATGAACCACCCAGGCACCCCTCCACCTAATATTTTAGAATTGCCATACCAGCTGGTAGTGCCTACTTCAGACAGATGAACAGTCATGTGTTATTCATAGCATCTCATAAAACAAGGTGTGGCTACAGAATAGAACGTGAGAGTTGGACGAAAAACAAAAGGAACACCAAATATATTCATATATTCTTCCTGATTTTTAAAAAATTTTTTAAAAGATTTTATTTATTTATTTGACAGAGAGATCACAAGTAGGCAGAAAGGCAGGCAGAGAGAGAGGAGGAAGCAGACTCCCTGCCAAGCACAGAGCCCAGTGTGGGCCTTGATCCCAGGACCCTGAAATCATAACCTGAGCCGAAGGCAGAGGCTTTAACCCACTGAGCCACCCAGGCGACCTATTCTTCTTGATTTAAATACAACTAAGTACGTGATCATTTATACTCTGGGTTACTGAAAGGTTTTAAGTTGAATGTTTTTCTGAGAGAAAAGCAGAACCCAGAACTAATGCATTGGCTCCATGTTCCATAATGAGATCCATCTTACAGGGTGCAGGATTTGCTAAGTTGTCTAGAAAAAATATCTCTCAATCATCAGGCTGTATTCTATCCCCTAAACAACTACCAGTTATATAAGTGCTTCTGTATTTTAAACATGAGCCTATATTTTCTTTGAAAACGTAAAAAGTAGGGAGATATTGGAACTCAAACTGATGGTTGAAAGTTTAGAGTCATTTTAATAAATTGCTGTATCTCCATGCTTATTGTCCGTGACACAATTTATGTTGACCCACCCAGTACCTAGTTACAACCCTACTCACTCACCTTCTCCTGCTTTATAAATTGGAAATGTTATAGATTGTTCTTTCTAGTCCCCCTTGTAAGTATGGGTGCCAATGTGACACAGCCCTGCCCACTAAAATGCAGGTGGTTGTCCACTGGCTCTGCCTGTACCCATTCCTTTCATCCTGCTTGGTTGACAGAACTAGTGGAGCTGCAGCAGCCATCATGTCACCATGAGGCAAAGTCCTAAAGGATCCAACACGTGTAAACAGTTGAACCCACTCTAATGACTGATCCTTTTAGAATCCTTGTCACCTGAATTTTTAGAACTCTACAGTTATGCATACATTGATATGCCCTCTGTTCTTTATCCTATTAAGTATCATGGTATAGCTTCATCATCAGAAGTACCAATCCACTCATCATTTATTCATGATTTATGAAGTTAGAGTATGACTGAAGTCAGCGTACAATATGGAAAGTAACATAAAATGTTGACGAGGAAAAAAGCAAAGACAATATAATGGCAGAAAAGTGAAAAAACTCCAAAAGAACACAAAAATGTATCTAAGTTTTAGAGATTTTTTTATTAGATATATTTTTAGAGATTAAACAAAAATTTGGCTCAAACTTCTCAGCATCCAGTGCAAAGGGGTACACATGATGACTTAGACAATTGAGCGTCCATAAGGGAAAAACAAACGGGTTGCTGAGCAGAAGGCCAACGGCTACTGACTAGGAAATGATAGACATTTCCCCTGTGGATAGTCACAAAGTGGTCATTGTGTGCTGTAAAGAACAAAATCTGCAACTATTTTCATACAGTACATGTTTTATAGGTTTTTTTCCCCTTGGGCTATCTCTTAATGTATGCTGATGTTATCGTGCCAGATCTACTTTAACAAAAACAACTTTATAAGTCACAAACGACTTTATAAGTCACCATAATGCAATATAAATTCATGATTCTCTCAGAGTTGGATTTCATCCAGGGCAGAGCTAAGAATATTTAGAAAAATGGGATGTGAGACTGTGTGTGCTTCAGAAAGTCCTACCTTGCTAGTTTCTTTCAACCAAAGTTTAGGTAGAGCTTAAGAAACACTGAGTCACACAATATTTTGAATAAATGTCATTATGAGGGCTTTCCTTGTTTCCCTGAGAAGATAGAATGCTAGCATGTCCTTTCACCCATGAGATTATGAATGGAAGCAGGAGCTGTGGAGATCCCTCTAAGCCATGTTACCCTTGGGAAAGAACTTGACGGCACTGATTGGCCCTCTCATTCATAGAGGGTGGAGAGTAAACTGGTCTGTGAGCCCCGGTCTTCTGGGGCAGAGTACACTCCTGCAGTGGTCAGTCCGAGCCCCATGCTCAGAGGGAAGAGGTGCACATTTTCATCAGAGCTAATCTGTCCTAATCTGGGATTGAAAGAATGATGACATTTGAATGAAAATGCTAAGTCTGTCAGATGGACCATTTACTCCTCATCCTCTTGTATTCTTCCTCCAGCAGCATGGGTACCCCTGACTTTTACTCCAGTTCTAGTTCTTTCTCTTTCAAGAAAAAGGAAATCATTCTGAAATCATGATGAAACTGTGGAATATTTCTCACTTAGGCATCTGTCTCCAAAATCACTTCCAGTTTCTTCTCCTGAATACCCTTGCTTTTCTTTGGTTGCCCTGCTTCATTTCCACCCCAACCCCTGTCTCTGCTTCCTGTTACCATAGATGGAAAAGCAAAAAATTAATTATTCTATGCTACCACAAATAATAACGATTGCTAAATTATTGGGGATTTACAAAGTGCCAAAATCTTTGCTAAGCACTTTGGCACACATCATGCCATTTAAGCCATGTAACAACACTAGGAAGAAGATGACTATTTTAAACCCAATTTTACTGATAGGGCTTGAAGTCGCATTAAATAGCAGAGTCCGAATTCAAACTCAAGCTATCTGATTCAGTGCCCCCACTCTAAACCACCCTGCTTGTCATCCTTCTAGAAGCCCAGCTGACAGTGAAAGTATAGAACAAAAGATATTTGTCCTGGTTACTCAGGAATCAGCAGGGAATGCCTTTTGCTAATCTATTAGCAGCCCCTGGAGGCCTCCACTCCCTGACCTACCCTCCCAGAACACAATCTTTACAGCATGCATCAAATGTCTAACTGGACATTTCGGTGCAATCGTTCGGTAGCTAGAACCTGGAAAATCTAGTTTTCTAATGCTTTAAAATTATAGTGGCTTCTGGAAAACCACTGATATGAGTAGAGATGATTACGTAGTCACTAAGATCAACAGATAGTCTGAATGGGAACATGACAGTAAAAGTGAAGGACACCTAAGAAACATGATTTTGCTGGAAATCTCTTGCTCAGTTTATAAATGGCATGTTTGACTCCTGAGTGTAATTTATGGTGCTTTATTGGAGGCATCAAGACCTAATACCAGTGAGAGGTAAAGATTCTACTCTAGCTTTCACTAGCTGTGTGAGTTTAAGCCAGGCTTTGTTTCCTCATCTCTCCCAAGCGTTCAAGGCTCACTAGGACTTTCCATTGCACTAGCATTATGAAGATGTGATTAAATAAGCTATTTTTTTCCTTTGAAAATTTAAAACTGTACTATAAGTGATAACAAAAGTTAGATAACAAAAGATAACTTTTGCCTTTTATTTGCACACCCATTATCCAGCTTATAACTTTCTGCCCTTTTTTTCACTATCACTTCATTCATTAGACTATATTTTATGTAAATTATTCAACTCTGCATAAGCAAACACAAAATGTTTAGTAATTAAGACTGCAGTCAGAGAAGACAAAGCAGTTTGAATACCTCAGTTTCAGTGCAGTTTTTTTTAAATCTAAAATTCATTCATTGTTCTCTGTCCAATCAGGTAAGATATCTAAACCATTTCCAACTTCAGGTGTATAGAACTTTTCAGAAGCATTCTGAAAAGCCCTGAAACATAGAAGAGTAGTACTTTGTCTCCACATGATTTTAAAATAGCTAAGTGGAAGTTTTTCTCCTTACGGTTAAAAATCCTCTTCCTCAGAGTTGAAAAAAAGAAAAAAAAAACATAAAAATCTTCAGACAAAAGGTTAACTCCTTTGAATAGAGGACCTTTCAGGGAAGTGCCCGAAGATCACAAAGAATAAAAATGCCTTCTCAACCGTTTAATTTAATTTAATTCAGCAAGCATTTACTGAGCAACTCCTAGGTGTCAGTTATTGTAAAAGTCCCTCTGGGGAACAGAAAGATGAATGAGACATGGCACTAGCCTTTTTTAATGCACAATCCAGGGGAAGAAAAAGACGTGTGCATACTTCTACTGGAAAACAGGGCAGACTGGGAGAAGCGCTAATGGAAGTGTGAAGTGATGTGAGGGCGGAGAGGGAAAATAGGTCCTTTCTGACTAAGGCATTTTAACAGCCTTCACTGAGGAGGAGGGATCATGTAAGCTGTTCTTTGAAAACTGATTGAGGGACAGAAGGCCATTCTAGGCTGAAAGAACTAAATGAGCAAGGACATGAAAACAAAAGTGCTGGTACTTGGCCTCCTTTGAGGAACTGAATGAAGACACACTGACTGGATTGTAGAAGGCAGGAAGCTGCTGAAAGGTTCACTTGAGGCTGTTTTATGGAGGGCATGGATGCCAAACTCTTTGGAATCCACCCTATGCAATAGGAAGCAATTGAAGATGATGATGTTGATGATGAGTGATAGTGATGATGATGATAATTTCAACAATTAACACCTTAAAAGGAAGCCTTTGTTGTACCCTTCTCCCTAGTCCATGTTACTGCCTCTTCCCTGATGTCATGGAATCTTATGCATACCACAAAAAATAGTGTAGTAGGATCACACCTTGTTAAAATTCTCTACTCACTTGTCTATTGCGCTGTTAGGTTGTAAGCCCTTTGAGAGCAAGAGCCATCTGTTTCTGTATTGTCAGCATCCAACTAGTGCAATAGAAAGCAAATGACTTTTACTTTATATATATTCATGGAATGAACACATAAAAAAAGTAGAGCCGTGTGGTCAGGGTTGTGTTTTAGAAAGAGAAATTTGGTGATCATACATAGGATGGGTCAGAAAGGGGAGAGTAGTTGGACAGAGGGAGAACTTTTGTAGTGGCCTTAAGTGGAAGAAGGAAGATCCTGATGCCGGATACTGAGGATGCAATTTGGATGAGATTTGGTGACTTCTTGAGTTTGAGATTAAAGGAGAGGGAATAAAGGGAATGAAGAGTTCTTTGAGTTTTCTAGCTTATATAACAAGGAATTGACTATGCCCTTAGCCAGAGAGAGGATAGAATAGAAGGAGCAGGTTCTAGCGACACACTTGGGAGTGGGAGATGCTGAATTCTGTTTCGGATATGGTGAATCCAAGGCTTCTCAATCGCATCAATGGCTATTGCAGTGTTAAGTCTCTGTCTCTTACAGAAAGTGAAATCAGGGCGCCTGGGTGGCTCACTTGGTTAAGCAACTGCCTTTGGCTCAGGTCATGATCCCAGAGACCCGGGATCAAGCCCCACATCAGGCTCCCTGCTCAGCGGGAAGCCTGCTTCTCCCTCTCTCACTCCCCCTGCTTGTGTTCCCTCTCTCACTGTGTTTCTCTCTGTCAAATAAATAAATAAAATCTTAAAAAAAAAAAAAGTGAAATCAAAGATAAGCAATGGAATTTAACCATGGCCTGTAACATGCCAGAAGCTTTTCTAAGCACCTTTACATGTATAAACTTATTTACGCCTTAAATAACCCAATAAATTGGATATTATTATCAACTGCCTTTTACTGATGAGGAAATGGAGGCTCAAGTTCACGTAGCAGCTAAGTGTCAGAGCCAAGATGAAAATACACACAGACTAAACCCAAGAGGTTGAGCTCTCACCACTCTATAATACTATAATGCAGGAATATAGGACATTTTTGCTCATTAAATAATGTAGAAGACTTTGGGAGGTGAGCAGAATGCTAGGTTTTTGTTTTCCCCAAATCTGGCTGTTGAAAATAGACTCACAGTGTCATTGGTCAAAACGCACAGCACAGAGCATGACGTCGCCTGCCGAGTGTGGTGGCCTCCGCACCTGCCATCTTCCACACTGATTAAGTATCAGCAATTAACCTCTGCTGAATCCAGAGAGTAGCTCTCACATGTGTGCAACTGGGACCGGAGGACAAGAATCCACCAATAAGAATGGCTAAAAGAACCCTTTGGTATGCCCCTCTGTGGAAAGGTCTTCAAAGTCCTGAGTTGCCATGTTTTGATTTAGTGACTCATTGGCAGCACGTATATTCTGAAAACTCAGTCCTTTTCTCAAGGGAAGAAGGATACACACAGAAATCATTATCATGAGAGAGAAAGAGAAATCTGAAAAAATGTATGTGGTAAATGCCCAAACCACACAAGAAATAAAATATATGTTCCATATGTAAATACATGACACTCTTCTCGTTATTCTATTAAAAGATCTTGATGGAGGCACTTTATGATACAGATGAAAATCTGCTGACAGTTGTTCTAAAAATAAGCCCAGGCTTAACTCTTCTGTGTTCTGTAAATTTGGTGAGATGTTTTTCCTCGGATTCTGCAGGAGCAATTTGAATGGCTTAGAGGAATGAGTGAATTTTAAAGAGAATATAGATTTGCTTTGTTATCAGTCTTCTAAGATCTTAACCATTTGAAACTCAGTTTCCCTAGCTTAGAGTGGGAACAGAAGGAGCTTCAAAAGCACATCTTCTGTAGAGAATTAATTAAATTGTGCTTGAAGGGAGTATTTTTCATCTGGAGAAAAGCTTCAGCTATAAGGCCTTGTTGAATCACAATGGTATATGCCCTAGGCAAGCAAGCAAGCCAGCAAGATGGAGGCCGCACCAGACAGCCTGGCTGTTATAGCCGGAACAGTAAGGTCTGTTAAATACAGTCACGCAGAAGTGCTGGGGAAAATATAGTATCCCTTCTAAGGGTATCTCAATATTAGAAGACGTCCAAGAATGGGTTGATTTCTAACTTCTTCCCACCTCCCATCCCTTGCTCCCCCTTGTGAATATTTGAGTGCCTCTCAGGTTGAGATATTGGGGTTGGCTCTGAGGATACCATTACCATCAAATCGGTATTGTTGCAACCCCCTTCCTTCTTCTCCTGAATTCTTGCTGGCATGCTTGGGAATTGGAACTTCAATCATTTCTAATGAGGGGCTTTGATTGAGGTTTTCCATATAGACTTTGCATTTTAACCAATTATGAGCACCAAATGTTTCCTGTGAGACATTATGCAAAAAGCTGGCCTTCACTGTAATCTCAAGTATGCAGTAGGTGAAGACTTTCCCAACGGATTCCATATTAACCACCTATAATTAAAAGAGAAGGTGAAATAATGGTAATTCATTCTTGTATCAGGTATGGAAAAATAATTTGTATGGTTGTATGTGTCAGTGTTTCCAGAATTAACTTTTGCATTTTTTTTCCAATGTCCTTTTAATTTTACACATCCTTTGTCACTTATCTCTTGGCTACAAGCAAACCTTAATGACTAAGAATTAAATATTACTAGTTAAGAATCACCAAAAGAAATGCCAGGTTTGGAATTGTGGCTTGCCCATTCTGTTTTTATCTGTTCCATTTTATCAACCCTGATTTCCCTTTCTCTGTTACAGAAGACAGTGTGGTGTTCTAAAAGGATTATCCAAAGAATTGTCCCCGGTTTTGAGGTTTGACCCAAAATTCATCCACTAACTAGCAGTTGATCTTTATCATATCCCTTGGTTCTGTTTTCATGTGTTAAAAGAAGAGGTTGCATTGGGTAACTCTGAATTCGCTTCCAGCTTTAAATTCTTCATTCTTTGTTTCTCTGGAGTAAGGCAAAATCTAACTTCATTGAACCCTAACCCTCATCTTTCCAGTTAAGTGGCCAGTCTGACCTCTAATTTGAGTACCTTGTCAAACCCAAAACCTCTCTTTAAAACGAATGTCTTGTCATGCCTTACACTCTCCTGAGATAAAACTCATAGATAATACAACCTTATTTACACACAACTAAAACAAAATATCAATGTAATCTCCTAAGTAAAACATAAAGGAGAGATTAAAGGAAAATAATTTAGAATAAAATAACATGGATTTCAACATATAAGAACTCAGATGTCACTACAGAAAAAACATAACAAAATATGAACAGGCTTGCCCCAGCTCATGGATCACCATGCATGCAGTCGCTACAGGCACATAATATGATATATTGGTGTTGACGCAGACATATTTGACTGATGACTCAAAGAGTGCTAGTGGCACGGTTGTTGGTAGGTTGAAATGATTTTCCAGAACAGTGAAGAAGACTTGGTAAATTTCCCAAAAGAGTACAATGTTCCCTCAAGTCCTATAGTAACTATATAAAAACTACTTGGTGGGTGTTTTTTAGGTTATAGGTGCAGACAATGGTAGACAGGTTTTTCATGTAGATGAATATCCCAGGGAACATTTAAAAGTCTTGCAAGACTCAAGGCAACTCGTGTGAAGTGAGCCAAGTGTATTGTAGGACATCAAGACTCCTTGACCTCTGCTTACCAAATAGGAAAACGAGCCACCACCTGCTCTAGAGTAGGTGAATAGACTCGCTATTTTCTTCAGATTACAGCAAAATTTCATTGATTTAAAGTCCTTCTCATTATACTGAGCTGCATATTTACTTTACTTGAATTTTGGCATTAGTTTGCTTTGAGCCATCTAAGCTGATGGGAATTTGACCTATCTTTTGAGCTCTTACTGTCCTCAATGTCCAACATGTTAAAAAATAAAAAACACTTGAGGATTAAGAAAAAAAGAAAAGGAGGAAATATATTATCCAACCTTTGTATATGTGTTCTATTAAGACAAAGGTCGGGGCGCCTGGGTGGCTCAGTTGATTAAGCGACTGCCTTAGGCTCAGGTCAGGATTCTGGAGACCCGGGATCGAGTCCCACATCGGGCTCCCTGTTATGCAGGAAGCCTGCTTCTCCCTCTCTCGCTCCCCTTGCTTGTATTCCCTCTCTGGCTGTGTTTCTCTCCGTCAAATAAATTAAATCTTAAAAAAAAAAAAAAAAAGACAAAGGTCAACGACAACAACAATAAATATTTTGAGTTACATTTGGGTGGACTGAAACACTATCATTTATAAACAAAAGGGAATACATACGGAAAGGGAAAATACAGGATAATAAAGAATTGAGAATGACATATTGAGAATACTTGGGCCAAGATACATAGTTTGTAGAAAAGAAAAAGTAATTTTTTTTTCTTGATGGAAGAGTGGTAGAAGATTTTGCAGATACATGCCTTTGGCATTAATAAGAACTACTAACACTTACATCGTGCTTACTATGTTCCAGACACTGTTCTCAGTGCTTTATACACGTTGAATCATTTCATTTTCACAACAGTTCTCATTCTACAGGTGAGAGGTCATAGGTCATACAAGTAGAATGGAAGACCTGGGATTTGAATCTAGGTATTCTGGTGCCATACCTGTGTTTTCTGCCCTGTTCTGTAGTATTGAGGCTTCCATGCCAAGCAGTTAAAATAATGTTTTAAAATAACATTTTTGTGGAGGAAATTACTCTAACTATGGTAATGCTATGAATGGCTAAAAATAATGTGGTTAAGAGCATGAAAGGTCAGAACAATTCTTAGTTGTGAGACACTGTCCCACACACATGGACAGAAAACCAAGCCTCTTTAACTCCTGCCCACAAAATACCAGAATTTTGTATTCTAATTATGCAAACAGCACATGAATACATTTTCATGATAAAAATTTTAAATATAGAAGTTTACAGCTTCAAATGGTCTTCACTGCGCTAACAATTCCTCTCCCTTCCTCTTCCTCGAAATTACACACACACACACACACACACACACACACACACGTCTAACATAAAATGGACTATGAAGTAATACTTTTTTGGCTTCATTTATTCTGGCAATATTTTCATTCCTGAATATATGAACCTTTCTAGTTTTTAATGGCTGCCTAAGTAAACCACAAATATATGCAGACAGTTCATAAAATCATTCCCTTATTGATTGGTGTATTACCTGATTTTAACTTTTTAAACAAACAAACAAACAAACAAACGTGAATTTCTCTTCCTGGACAACCTTCTTCACATTCATGGTCAACTTTTTTTTTTTTTTTTTTTAGAATGGATTCCTGGAAGTGGAATTTCACTGACACTACTAACCTTTCCTCTGAAATGGTTTACCCAAGTGAAGTTACATTAAGAGCTAGTGTGTGCTATGTTCTTCCTCCTCTGGCCATCAGTGCACATGATTGATTTTTTTTTTTTTATGTTTTGCCAGTCTGATCTGTAAAAGGTGATAACTCATTGTTTTACATTGCATTTACTAGTGACATTAACATCTTTTCATTTCTTTTTGGTATTTGTATTTCCTTTTTACAAGTATCCCTTTTGTTCAATTGAATTATTTTTCTCTCACTGTGGCATTTATTTATTTTCTTCAGTCTCTCTTATGGTAGAGAAATTTAAATTTCTACATAAGCAAATTCTTCAGTCTTCTCCTTTATGAATTCTTGTTTTTTTCTTTAAGGAAGGACTTCCCTACCTAAGACTGTAATAATACAAATTATGTATTATCCTATGATGCTTATATTCTTAAGGAACAGTTGAGTTGTCCAAACACAGCTCTTGGAATAGTCTATGGTTTCTTAATTGATCTAAAATACTACCACTTTCTGTGAACTGAAGTTTTACATGTATATGGATCTCTTTTCCAACTTTCTTCTCTTGCATTAATACATTTGTCTATTTTTAAACTAGTACTATACTACCCAAATTACTATATCTTTATAGTACATCAGTACTGATATCTCATGAGCCAACTCCATTTTATAAATGGAGGTTATTCTAGTGTATTTTATCTTCAGATCTAGAGAATTATCTTCTTGAATTCCATGTTGGGAATTTCATCAGGATTATATCAGATTTTCAAATAAATGTGGATATACTAACATCTTTTCAATATGGTATCCAGAAAAATTTATGTCTCTTTCCATATATCCTATCCTGGTCTTCTTTTATTTCTATTTGGGAAACTTGAGGGTCTACCGCAGAAGTTTTTGGGGTTTTTTCCTTTTAATTTTTTTTTTAAGATTTTATTTATTTGACAGAGAGAAACACAGCCAGAGAGGGAACACAAACAGGGGGAATGAGAGAGGGAGAAGCAGGCTTCCTGCCGAGCAGGGAACCCGATGTGGGACTCAATCCCAAGTCTCCGGGATCATGACCTGAGCCAAAGGCAGTCGCTTAACCAACTGAGCCACCCAGGTGCCCGATCTTTTAATTTTTTTTCATAGAAGTTTTGGATATGTCATATATGGTCTGTTTATAGGCATTTACATATTTCTTAAACTACTGAAGGGATTTATTTTACTTTTATGTTTTAATCCAGGATTTCTGATATAAAGCTATTGAATTTTTAAATACTGATTTTACTCTCTTATTAGTTCTAATTGTTTCATAGTTGATTATCTTGGATTTTTTTTTTTTTTACCAATCATATTATCTGCAAACATCTTTAAAAATGTTTCCTCCTCTTTCCTAATTCTCTTGGATAGAATTTCCACTTTAATTTTGAGTAGAAGTAATAGTAATAGGCATCTTTTACATTTTCTTGATTGCAAAATTTTTCTAATGTTTCATCAGTAAATATGTTTCCTATTGATTTTTTTATACCTTTTCATAGGAATTTTCTCCTGTTCATAGAGTTTATGTCAGGAACTGGTGTTTTATCAAATAGTTTTTAAGAGCTGAAAAATCATCACCATTATTACCACTGAGAAGTTTCTTCTTTTAGTTTATTAATACTATTTCAGTCTACTCCTGGATATACCGTTAACTGTTCTGTTAACTGTACTGTTAGGATATTTTTGGAAAAAACCTGCTTCACCACATGTTTGCTCTCCTAATATATATCTGAACTTCATACACCAATATGGTACTTAAGATTCTTAGAATTTTTAATATAATTTATATCCATGCTATTGTTCTCCTCACTACTCTTTGTCTGTTTTTAAAATTCTTATCATGTTAGCACACTATCTTTTTTGGTGATTTGGAACAGTTTATTTCAGATAGGGAGTATTTGTTCCCATATGAATCTCACCTTGAAAACTGTCTGGATTTAGAAATCTTTAGGTATAGATTTTTGTTTGGTTTCTAGCTTCTTCTGTGGGTATTGAACTATTAAAGCTTTCCCCTTAAACACTGCTTTAATCTCATTCTGTAAATTCAAATAGGTACTCTTCCCGTATGATTAATCTCAACAACAAAAATATTTATGCTTTTTCAACTGAGCACCTTTGGGTACCAGACATTTAAAATACAGCAGAGAGAAGAGTCAAGGCCCCTGAGCTGCTGGAGCTTACATTCTAATAGGAAAAGGTAAGGCTAAAGAGGTACACACATCCATCAATAGGATGATATCCAGTGATGATAAATGCTCTGAGGGAAATGGAAGAGGGAGATGGGATGGGGGAAAGTAATGGCAGTGGCTACTTTAGATCAATGCTCTGAGGAGAGAATAATGAAACTCCAACTCAATGAGGAGAAGGAGCCTTTATACAAGTATCTGAGAGAACCACATGATGGTTATTGATGGTGACATTATCGAGGAAGAGAGAGGGGAAGACAGGAAAAAGTCTATTGATTGTATTAATGACGCCCACTGTATCCTTAATAATAATTTATGTCCAAATTGGAACATTTGAGTAGGAGAGGGGGTGCTATTGATAACTACTTAAGAAGAAGAGTCATAAACTGGGACCATCAGACAAACCGGGACACGTGAGCATTCTCTTATTTTTTGCTCAATTTGATCTGTCAGTTGTTGAAAGGAGAGTATAAGATCAACCATCCCATTTATGGTTACCCCTTTTCACCTTGCTTTTTTATAAAACACTTCAATATATTGACTCTAATGGTCTTTCTCTTTCATTTGATTTGATTTGATATTTAGATTGCCAAAACTGCTTTCTTTTTATTAGCACTTACCTGTTAAACTTTTATCTATCCCTTTGTTTTCAACTTGTGTTTGCCAATTTTCTGGTCATAGCTCTTCTAGACAGTGTAAAGATACTTATCCGGAGTCAGAAATTCATATAACTTATTTTGTTTATTCACCTATATTGTGAATGCAAACTCTTTGTATTTATTCCTTATATTTATTTTTTATATATATCATACTTTTGTTGCCTCTTTTTGCCTTTTAAAAAACAACAATTTTTTCTCATTTTTCCCTCTAATGATTCTGAACTTATATATCTTATTTACAGTTTTCTGATAATTGCTCTGAAATTTACAACACATAATCTTTCATCAAAGTTGAGAGTTAATCTACCTTGAGCTCCCCTTCCCCCTAAAAGTCAGAGTACACTTTTTCTTCATTTTCCTATGCTGACCCCTTTATAAGATCTCAACAGTGCATTGTTGTTTCAGGTTATTGGTAATTTTACAGCAGACCTCCCCTACGTGTACTATACTTTTGCCATTGTTATTTTAATGCATTCAGCATATTTGAAGTGCCTAAAATTTCAGGATTTAAATACATAGAGGTAAATTTCTGAGAACTATAACTTGCTTTGTAGGAAGTATGATACTGAAAAATGCTTCTTAGGGTGTTTTCTTCACGTGATGTTTTACATTTTTAATAAGCATTGCATTCTAACATTAATATAATAGAACTTTCTTAGATTTCTTCTTTTTAAAAAATACTTGCAAGTGGTGCTTATGTGACTGTATTGTGATATTCAGATTCCTCAGCATTACAAGTTTCTCTCCAGATTGCCAGGCCTGCTATATTAGCAAGAAAGAATAAGACATATTAACAGAAAATTGCAACTAGATCTCATTACCTTAAGAATACATCAGATACTCATATTTTGAGTTAATAGTAACTTTTAGCATGATATAAAAATGTGTCTAAGCCTCTTACCTGAAAGAGTTTAAAAACCAACATCTCAAAAATGTAGAAGGACATGTTTTTGCCCTAATAGTTTTATGGATTTAAGCAGGTGTAGCTAGAAATTAGCAAGGTGTTCTGATAGTTCACACAACAGTTTGACTTAAGGGAGCAAAGGAGAGAATATCTTTCCTTATTCCTGCATTTCCCTCCATTTATCCGTGTCACTCTGCTATTATAAAAGCAGCTGGCTGATTTACATTATCTCTCCACCTGAGACTCAACAAAGGCCCTATACCCTCTTTCTTCCTTCCTCTCCCATATCATTTGCTGTTCAACAAAAGAGAACATTTTAGTTCTGACATATGTGAATGCTTTTATACAGCATTAGAGATATCATTGTTATAGCACTGAGAAGAGAGTAAATTAGTATATGGGTTTTTATTTATTTAATTTAGTAAATGGCTGGTGCATATTTCTCATATACAATTGAAAAAGAACCCCAAATTAGATAATAGCCACACTTTATTATATGATAGAAAATTGAATTGTTTTCAGATATAAGCTAAGAATACATACAGAGGATGTATTACAGTAAAGACTTGGATTTGAGAGAAAATTGTTTATTTTCACATTATGAGTCCAAAGTAAATTTGAAAAAAACAATTGTCCATAAAACTCCTTATTACTCAGGAATATTTTGTTTGCTAATATTTATAACCATTATAAAAGTTTTCTCTGGATGGATCAGTAATGGAAGCTATTTAACCAATATTCTTGCCTGAGCTTATGACAGATTTCTCTCGTGCCATTTTCTAACCCTCTTGTGTCAAGGATGCAACTTCAGAATCATTCTCAATGTGCTATAGCCACTATGGATTGATCAGATGTTATATAGGATAAAAAGGCTTTCACTGTGAATTTATGTTGGTTGATATAATTAATCAGTGGCATCAGGAAAAAACAATTTATTGGGGCTAAGATTGAATGATGAAGCTCTTCAGTATCTGAGATTGAATGAGGTAAAACATGAAACTCATTAGCAGCACCAAGCCCTGAAAATAATTTTCTATCACTGCAAACTGTTTCTTGGGATTTTGTGTTGTAGAAACAAAGGAAAGAGATGAAATACATAGGGCTTATGATGAAAAGATGAATGATTTTCATTAGAAATATCCAGTTTTCACATAAGAATAAGAAAGAAGAAGTGAATGGAAAGAAGTAAGTGAGAGAGGAGAGCTATGGATTTGGGTTTTCAGGGAACGCTCCAGCTGGGATAGAGAGAGAGGGTGTTAGAAGATTTGGTGGAGTAACTGCCCTCCATGTAAAGAATATTGCAAATGGTAGGTGTACTGTTTTATATGCATTTTTGAACTGGTAAAACATAATGCCGTATGGCATTCTGTCTTTAGAGATTGCTAGAAATTATTCTTAATTATTCCTTTAACTGCCAGGATTTATTTATTTAGACTGCGCATGATCTGAATGCAGGAAACCACAGGTATGTGTAGGTTACCCTATGGGATTGTTCCTGGCCCCAGTAGAACTTTTAATATACTTACACATCCTCAGAGATTCAAAAGGAAAAAAAATAGAAGTAGATACATTGGTTGGGTTAGTTAGGAGGTTAGCAGTGTATATGCCACTAAAAGATGCAGGTAGAAGCTTCATTGCAGGGGCCATCTCTTCTATTCATGGATAGTTGGTACAAAAAAACACTAGTGCAAGGGAAGTCATTCATTTTACCGTTTGATATAATCTCTTGGAGGTTATACAAATAATAATATAATAGTCCTTCTGCCCACATCACCTTAGTAGAACTTAGTTGGTCATGCTTGGCTCTAAGAAAAACTGAATTTGTGCTAAATTGTAAATTGGAAAGCATAGGAAAAGTACTAAAGATGTAGAGAAGGTATAAAAGCACCCATAATCCTAATTTCAGAGATAAACTCGGGCATTCTTTTGGCATATTTCCTTCCAGACACTTTTTCAAAGCACTATTATATATTTTAGATCATTCTTTTTTTTTTTTTTTAAAGATTTTATTTATTTGACAGAACGAAACACAGCGAGAGAGGGAACACAAGCAGGGGGAGTGAGAGAGGGAGAAGCAGGCCTCCCGCCGAGCAGGGAGCCCGATGTGGGACTCGATCCCGGGTCTCCGGGATCATGACCTGAGCCGAAGGCAGTCGCTCAACCAACTGAGCCACCCAGGTGCCCCTTAGATCATTCTTTTTAACTATTTCTATGTCCTAAATGTTTCACTAACCTATTACATGATT
Source organism: Spilogale gracilis (assembly GCA_004023965.1). Classification (NCBI taxonomy): domain Eukaryota; kingdom Metazoa; phylum Chordata; class Mammalia; order Carnivora; family Mephitidae; genus Spilogale; species Spilogale gracilis. Next base: position 113,531 of record PITA01001250.1, on the reverse strand, counting down.
ATTTTTCCACTCTATTAACCTATGTGTAAATGTAATTTTAAATTAACATCTGATATTAACTTACATGAATATAGTATATTCTAGCAATATATTTTATGGTTCTGCATTCTTTCTGTGTTAAGTATTTATATCAAACTACCCAAATTGGAGAACAGGCTTCACTACTATAGCAAAAAACCCCCAAAGTTCAGTGAACCAAGTAAGGTGTTTGTTTCTCTGCCTCATGTCACAGTCCAACAAGAGCTAAGATGCCTTGGGCTGGTAGGCAGTTCCATCATCCTCTACATGTGGTGTCTACTTGTGGGCTGAAGATGTTCTGACAATCTCCCAGCTTAAAGGAGGGAGAGGCGGCATTAGAGAAGGACTCACAATTATTTTAAGGGCAAGATTCAGGATGGCACGCATCATTTCTGCCCACATCCCATTAGTAGGACTTAGTTGGTCATGCTTGGCTCTAAGAAAAGCTGAATTTGTGCTAAGCACCCATATGTTCACATAAATTCTATTAGTGTGAAAGAAGGGAAAATGGATATTGAAAGACAACTAGCAGTTAACTGCATTTTCAAGTAGGCTGTTGTGGGAAATAGAAGCCAAATGTAAATTGATGTTGGGTTATTTTGAATAATCTCCTACAAGGAAATCACTAAAATTCCTGTAAGAAAATTTCTAAAATGGAATTCATTTTATGCCTTGGTAAATTAGTTAAAACTGTTTTGTTTTGTTTTGTTTTTTTGCCTTAATTAATTACAGGATTATTGCCTCTTAGTTTGGATTGACTTCCTAACTTGACTCTAGTTTCCTAAAGTTAACTTGAAAAAAAAAAATGACTACTCTTAGATGCCCACTGGAAATTTTATGAGCTATGAAGGCAATGGCAGTTCATTGATTTGTTAATTTAGAAAAATTGGAGACAATATACATTTATAAGTTCCTTTCAAGTATTCTAATGAAAGGTCAGGAATAAGAAGTTCCAGCCCAGTTCAACATATTACTGCTGTCTTCATGCTTGCAATTTCACTTCTGTTAACATAGCTACTGTTGCCTTTGGCCTATGGAAGCACTCATATTTGCTGCATCAATCTTGACTTGTTAGCTGCTAGCAATAGTTGTATCATTGTCCAAAAGCACATTACTTTTTCTTTTAGGACAAGGCTTTTAAAGATATAAACCTCTGACTAAAGAGATTTAAGAATGGGAGAAGTTGGAATGTGCTGTCAGAATTAAGTGACAATATATAAACCACAAAAAAAGTTGCATCTACTTTATGTCATGTTCAAAAACATTTTTTTCCTATTTGAATTACTTTTTTGACTAGTAAAATTAATTGTTGCTACATGCTTTCAGAACTTCTTGCCAACAGTCACAATATTTTATGACTCCTAAATCAAGTGACAAATCTGATAAATATCACTCTGATTTTTGAATGGTTAGTTATTATGAAAATTCTGTGTATTAATATTAAATTGCTTTAATTTTACACTTAATGAATTATCCTTGTTGAAAATAATAATTCATGGAATTGAGGATATCCAAGAAAATGTGGAATATTTAATTGCTATACTTTTTACTTAGTTATTTATCCCTTTATAAATAAGTGATATGACAGAGTTCATATCATAAAAATAAGTTTTTAAAAATCGTGAATGGAAAAACATAAATGTAGAGGAAAAGAATAGAGCACAAAGATGCAAGTCATAAGAATCTAGATGAATAGTGAAATTACTTGTTTCTAGTTTCTTTTGACCATAGTGAAAAAAGAACCATTATAATTTGTATGATTTTCATTGTACAAAATATGGACTATATACTGAATCTCCATGAAAAGAGAAGTGTTTTTTTACCTAAAACATAGTCTTAGTGGGGGCTTTGGACACTCAGATAGAGTGGATGGATAGCAATTTTATTAATATCCCTACAATATATGCATTATCAGACTCCATAAAACAATACCTGGTGTTATCTTTCAATAGTATTTAATGTTATGCCACCAAAGTATGTAACTAAATAAAAGAAGGTCTGTGGGAAGCCAAGATGATATGGCCGAAGGATATGCCCTTCTGATAGGCTAGTTTAATCCGTGGAAAAAATCTAGGTCATTTAGGCAAAATCTAAACTCTCCAGGAAAAAAACAACAACATAGACTTTATATCCTTCCAATTATGCTGCATAAATACTCCTTCTCTAAACCAGGTTTATGAAGTGTTGGACAACCAAGAGTTTCAGGTTTAATTATGGTCATTATACATATTTACTATATCAGATAGTTTCATTAACTAGATTGTTCCTTGAGGCAGGGTCTTCATCTTGTACAGAAACTTGTCTGCTGTGTACCTGCTAAGCCAACTCAGGAGTAGGACTGGATTCAATGAAATGAACATTCCTGTGTATTGTGAAAAACAGATTATGGATCAAGACATAATGTCCTCCTGTGCTGAGAATCAAATGGGACTTTAAAAGCATTATAAAATGGTAATCTTTTTTCTGTCCCCAAATACCATAAAAATACCTCTATAAAAAGTTTAGTTTTAAAATGAAATTTCACATCTGTCAAATAATATAGTTTTATAAGTCAGGTAATGATATCATTGTGATAAACATTACTTTGATTTTGTTTTAAGTTTTTTCATTTCATGACTTTTCATCATCTACTCCAATTTGAATCTTATAAAGAAAAAATATATCTATAAGGACCATGTATTATATAACTAGCAGGATTCCATAGAGTATAATGATGTCAGCATTCAAAATACAGATATTATAAAATATCTTTAATTATCTTTTCATTTATTCATTCACCAAATGTATTTTGAGCAACTAATTCATCATATAATATCTCAGTAAACAAAATAGATGAGATATGATCTCATTCTGCCCTATTGAAGTCTTGGAAATTTTGTTCTAGTGCAGACTGAACAAGTAAACAAAACATGTAAAGACACACACACAATGTTTGGGTGCTGATGGAGTTTTTAAAGTGATGGAGGTGCCCAGGTAATAGGATAGAGATACACCACAGGCACTGTGGAGGAAGTAGTTATGAAAAGCCTTGCAAGGCAGGGACCTGAATAAAAAGTGGGAACAAATGATCTGAATTTATGAGAAAAGAGTTCACAAGAAATCTTTTTTTGTGAGTGTTCTTAAAACAAGAAAACGCTTGAATTTTTCAAGAAGCAAAAAGACCTGTGTCAACAGAGCAGAGTAAACAAGAAGAAAAGAGTAAAAAGAAATGAACATGGAGCAAAGACCAGGAGAGAGTTCAGGTAGGACCTCACAGCCGTGGTGAGACATTTGAATATTTTCCCGAAGTGATGGGAAACCACTGAAGAACTGGAGCAGTTGATTGACGTGATCTGATTTATATTTTTAAAAGTTCGTTCGGGCTATTGTGTGAGAATGGACTTTGGGTCAGGGATGAGGGCAGGAATTGGGAAAAGAAGGCAAAAGTGGAGACAAAGAGACAGATTAAAAGTCTACTTTCAGGTTCAAGTGAAAGATGATAATGGTTTGGGCTAGGGTTGCAGTAACGGAGCCTATGAAAAGTGGTGAAATTCTAAATACATTTTGAATATAAGACCACATGATTTGCTGGTGGATAGAATATAGGATATGTAAGAAAGAGAAATGTCAAATATTTCTTTACTGTCTGAGTGACTTGATTATTTTCTGAGATGAAAAAATTGTGGGAATGAAGAAACTTAAATGCATATGAAGCAAAGAAAGAAGCCAGACTTGAGAGACTACATGATTTCAACTATACGATGTTCTGGAAAAGGCAAACTGTGCAGACAGATAAAAGATCAGTGATTGCCAGGGGTTGGGGATGGGGAAGGATAAATAGGCAGAGAACAGAAGATTTTTAGGGCAGTGAAAATAGTCAGTATAATATAATGGTGGGTATATGTCATTAGGTCTTTGTCCAAACTGATAGAATACACACCACCAAGAAGGAACCATCATGTAAATTACAGACTTTGAGTGGCTATGATGTGCCGGTATAGACTCATCAATGTAACAAATGTCCCACTCTGCTCGAGGATGTTGATAATGGGGAAGGCTATGCCTGTGTAGGGGCAGGAGGTATATGAGAAATCTCTGTACCTTCCCTTCAATTTCTCTTTGAACCTAAAACTGCTCTTAAAAAAAACAAAGTCTCAATTAAAAGTTTTTAAGTAAATAAGGATTAGCCAGCAGAAATCTCATTCAATAGGTCTACTGCAAACTTAAAGAACAAACAAAACAACAACAATAAAGCCAAAAATGGGATGACTGGGTGAGGGGAGATTCAATGTTGAATATACCACATTAGAAGGACCTATTAGTCATACAAAGGTAATATTATCTGGCAGTTGTATATATAAACCTGGATTTCTTGGGAGGTGTATTAGAAGTTGTATTAGTTATAAATTTGAGAAATACCTGCCTCTAGATACTTTTTAGAGGTAGGACACTGGAGGACATCATCTACTGAGTGTGCTTAGAGAAGAGAAGGAGCTGATCACAGGGTTCCTGGACACTCCACACATACATCTCATGACCAGGAGCCCCAGCCAGCAGAGTCTGAGAAGCCAGGAAAAGTGAGGTAGAAGGATAGTGAACTGAAGCATACATTTCAGCAAGGAAGATGTGTGCCCAGTGCTGTTGACATATTGGCTATGGTGAAAACTGGAACTTGACCATTGGATGTAGGACCATGGAGTTTACCAACAGGAGTTGTTTCAGTAGAGTGCTGGACATGGAAGTATAATTATAGTGAATTAAATGGGAAAAGAAGAGGAAAAGGAAAGAGCAAACTTGGAGTTCTGCTATAAAGTGGAACTAGAGAATGTCAGAGTAGCTGGAGGGGGATATACATTTAAGGATTTTATTTTAAAATTTTATTTATTTGATAGAGAGAAACACAGCTAGAGAGGAAACACAAGCAGGGGGAGTGAAAGAGGGAGAAGGAGGCTTCCCATCAAGTAGGGAGCCCGATGCAGGGCTTGATCTCTGGTACTCCGGGAACATGACCTGAGCCGAAGGCAAATGCTTAACAACTAAGCTACCCAGGAGCCCCAAGTTTTTCTTTTTCTTTTTTTTTTTTTTTAATCTTTTAAGGTAGAGATATTATAGTATGTTTCTTTGTAAGTTGATGGGAGTGATCTCATAGAGAGGAGGAAATATTTTTAAGATATATTTATTTTTTTTTTGGGGGGAGAGAGAGAACGTGTGCCAGAGGGGGCAGAAGGGGAGGGAGACAGAGAATCTCAAGCAGACTCTCCACTGCGCACAGCTAACAGGACCCTGAGATAATGACTTGAGCAGAATCCAAGATTTGGACAGTTAAGTGCCACCCAAGTGCCACCCACATGCCTGAGAAGAGGAAATCAGTGCAAAATGGAATAATTGCAGGAACAAAATCCTGGAGGCAATGAGGGGTGGGAACCTGTGGCTGTATGATGGCTCCAGCCTGCGGTAGTGATTCTGACAGTTTATCCACTATCATGGGAAAGAGAGCAAATTACATAACTATAGAAGCAACTGGGTTAGTAGACTTAGTGGTAGGAGAATGAGAATGTTCTTTTCTTCTAGTTTGTATAATTTCAATGGAATAAAAAGCAAATCAGTAACTGAGAGAGAGGACTGGGGAGAATGTGTAGAAGATTAGAGGAGAGAGGAGATGGCATTAAATAACCTTCATACGTGGAGGCGACAATTGGCCAGGAAAAAGGAGCAAAATTTCCAGGCAGTGTGGGAAGCCCACTCATAGTTATAACTATAGAGAATAAGCCAAGGCTTATTTATCAAAGGAAGGAAGCAAAACAGAAGATACTTGTACCAGGAAAGGTGTTAGGTGCTGTAGTCTAAGGGAACGTGCTCCAAAGGACCTGGGTTTGTTAGCTTGTTTGTTTTTAAGGAAGAAAGTTAAAGGGCTGAGAAGAACGAGTGAATTGGATATTTGCTGAAGTCAGCCCAGAATGGAAAGATATATTCTCACAGGATAAGCATTTTAGTTCAATAAATGAACTAACCTTTAAGGAGGTGCTCAGAACCTTCACAAAAGAGGTTGGTAATATAGAAGATTTTATTGATTATGGATGCAAAGGAAGAGGTCAGATTAGAAAATGTCCAGGAAAATGTAGAGAAATTTCTCCTGGAGAAGAGGGGTGTCAGGAGCCATGGACTTCTGGTCGTGATGGAAGTAAAGAGCTGCAAAGTGTGGGAGGGGATAGTCCCAGCAGTCAATTAAGGAGAGGGAGTAAGCAATCCTAATTAATGCCTCCTCGTTGAGAATAAACAAATCATAGGAAGTTTGTGGCATGTTCACACTGTCCATGTGGCAATGGGGAAGGGGCAGAGGAGAATGGTGATCTCATGGGAGCCCCATAGAAATCTGTGAGCCTCCCATTCAATCTAGCTGTGAACAGTATCTTTTTTAGGCTGGAGGACATGGAGGGAAAGAGAACTGACCAGGACAATGGAATAAATCGTTCCAATTTTTGTTTCCATTGATTTCTACTCATTCCTTTGCCTTATATTTTAGAAACTGTCTTTTGATCATACAAATCTAAAAAGCTTTTATCATTGTAATTTACCACTGAGAATCCACCATTGAACCCAAACAGTCCAATTTCAAATTGCTTCATTGATTTGTCATTAAAGATTCCCAGCTCCCTGAACTGAATCTCATAGAATTCATGTAAATCAGGGTGGCATGCATCTCTACAGTGGTGATACATTCCCTCCCATGGACTATTTTTCTTCTTTTTGGCCAGAATGCTGCTTTGGTTTTATGCCGAGTCATTAATGTCTCCACAGTAAATCACTTCTGATAAAGGACAATCTACACTGCAAAGTGTTCTGTTTAACATACCTGCCACTTGAGGCAGAGGTGTAATCTGAGAGGTTTCTAATGTGAATCATTATTTGATTGAAGTTACTGGTTCATTCAAGCTGCTTAAGAAATGTCCATAGACTCTGGAAATTCTGCTTTTCTTCTGTAAAAAAAAAAAAAGTGTAAAATTAAGAATTCAGGTTGGGGAGATACTGCCACTTAAATGAGTGTTAAACTTTGGGGTTTCACATACCTATATCATTTTTAAATTAAAAAATGGGGTGCCTGAGTGGCTCAGTTAAGTGTCCAAGTCTTGATTTCATCTCAGGTCATGATCTCAGGGTCATGGGATCAAGCCCTGCTTTAGGCTTCACACTCAGTACAAATCTGTTTGAGATTCTCTCCCTCTGCCTTTGCCCCTACTTGCACATGTGAATGCTCCCTCTCTCTCTCTCTCTCTCTCTTAATCAATCAATCAATCAATGAGGTCTTTTAAAAAATTATAAATGGAAAAGTGGACACAAGGTCACCTACTGTTAAAAGAAAAAACTAACACCTATCTTCATCAACATTTCATTAAAGAATTGGTATTTTTCATACTTTAAAAGTAACTACATTTCACATTATGAGAAACAAACACATTGCCCTCATTTCTTTTTCTCATTCTGTAATGTACTAATAAAGACCTCAGCATGAATCTACAATAAGCTGTAGACCAATGTTAAGGAAACTAAATTATCTGACCTCTGAGCCCTTACAAACATGATATGCCATGGTAATATTATTTAGTGGTATGCAAAATTATGAATTGATTCTCTATCAGTCACTCTACTTCCTTAAGCCCACTTAGAGCTTCAATAAAATTTCCAGAAATGATATTAGGATTAATATCTTCATGTCTCTCTCTATACTTTCTTTGCTGTAATGTCTTAAAAGTATTGCTACCAGATCTATCAGTTCAAACTCTTCAATATAAATATATAGTTTTAAATATAATAATTTGATAAAAACATTATGGTGATAGTATTGAAAGAAAATGACAGGGGTACCTGGGTGGCTCAGTTGGTTAAATGTCTGCCTTCAGCTCAGGTCATGATCCCAGCATCCAACCCCATCAGATGGACGCTTGAGTTTTCTTTATAGCCTTATCCCAACAATGTCTAGTGATGAAAAATTCACTAATTATCCATGAAACCCATTTTATTATCTGCCACCTCTAAAATTAATTTTACTTTTCATAAATATAGCTTCCACACCTTTATGCTTTTTCTGGACTTGCATCACATAGATAAACTCATTGCTTTTCTGCATGGTGGTTTTTCAACCTCATTTATCCTTCCTCCTCCCAGGTTGTCTCCAGGTTCAATATCTTCAGTTTTTATGCTTATCATTCCCATAGGTTTTCAAGTCCACTCAGTCCGTATTCTTTCCATGAAAGCCTTCCAACTGGCGGGTTTGACACTGACTCAACACAGGATGGTTTAACCAGCACCAAATACAATAGAATTAACTCTTTACAATTCTGTATTTTATAATATAGCATTAGATCTAATTTTCTTTCCTTTTTTGCCAAACACATCACACTGTGGATTACATTGATTTTATAGTCAACTAATATCCTCATATATTTTTCACAATTTTTCTATTTCTGTACTATTCTAAATGGCATATTTAAGTAAAATGTCACTCTTCAGTCTCTCCTTTTCCAACCTGTAAACACTGTAGATCTCCCTTCTGTGGGTCTATAGCTCTCCCAGGTTTGTTCCTTCCACTAATTGAGGTGGTTGTCTTTCATGTTCTACTCAGCCGTGGATGAACTGACAGTGACAGGGTTGAGAGGGAAGGAATATAGCATGCTACAAATAGTAGTGCAGTTACCTCCACATTCCCAGAGATTCATTCATCAATGCCATATAAATAAGATCTTCCAAATTTTTTTCTTCCTTTCTTCCTTTCCACGTTATTCTTGTTATTTTAAGATTTCTATGATTATTTACGTATACAAATAACTGTGCTACATGCTCTGGGCTATTAAACTAATTTGTGAATAGACTTACTAGATCCCACTAAACACTATAATAAACCCACCTTTCTACCAATAATATAATATATGCCACAATTTCACAAAATGACAGAATTTAATTTTAAATGATTTTTGATTATTTAATATATAATATTTAATATATAAAGACTTAAAATTTTAAATCCATTTTGCCCTTATTGACTATATTAATATTTATAAATAGTTTCCATGTAGATTCTATATATGTACACACATATAAGGTTGAAGAAAGTTCTGTTTCTGCCCTTGGAGGTACAGAGGCTCTGTCTGGCCTTGGGAAATTCAGATTAATTTAATCCCCTGTGTTTTCCCACCTAGTGACAATAAGAAATGAAGCCGGTTTGCATTGATTTTTTTTTCTCTAGTAAGCCCTTCCTGCTCCTCCTCACCATCTCTTCCCTGAAGAAGTTTCATAAAATATCAATTTGATTATGAGATTCTACTAGAGTCAAAAGTGATCTATTGACCACTTATGTCAGAAATAACAAAAATAATAATCTGTGTTATTGATTACATGGACCATGTTTATTGACTGCTTATGTTGGAAATAGTTTTCATGCATTATCTCACTTATACCATATGATACCACTTTATTGCTACTCCCATGTTGTAGATAATAAAAACGAACCTCAGAATGGCCAAGTATGCCTAAGGCCATAGAACCAGCAAATGGTGGAACTGGAATTCAAAACCAGGTTGAGTCCAAATTCTAAATTTTTAAAGTATGTCTTCCTGTCATATATAGAAGTCCCATATATGGCCTAGGAATACCTCAGGACGTACAGACACATGAACTATTTCATGGACAATACATAATTCCTTTGCAGAATTGTAATGATAATGAAGGTCTCTCTGAGAAGGTTGTCTTTAGCAAACAGTAGACCCAATATGTGTAAAATAGGATGAGGTTCTAAAGGCAGCCAGAAGTCCATAGAGCATTGTTAGCACCTCACACTTGTTCTTGGCTAGGAAAGTTATCCTGACTGAAGAACTCTGTCCACTCTGTATAGTAATTATCCTTGTACCTGTAACTCATTCTTATGGAAGTTAAATAGCATGGCAAAATCATCCAAAAGAAGAACCAGAATACTGCTCCTTGCCCTGTGCTCTGCTACTACTGGCTACAGCAAAATACAGCCTATGAAATCACCTGGCACGATGTCTGGAACTTCAGCCCTGAAGGACGTTCATTAATTTAGTCGTTGTATTGGTGCATTGGACTTAGAAAGTATGGACAATAGAGGACAACAGAATATCCCACAAAATGAAAACATCACATAAATACTGGGCATGTATGCATCCCCAGAAACTTGGAAAGTAATACTTAAGTCACCAAAAGTGTTCTTCAACATTGTGGCAGAGCCAGTAGATATCTGGGAAACAATAAAGATTAGAAAAAATAGGCTGGGCTACAGTAATCAGGATGGAAGGATGTGAGGGAAAGGGGGCTTTTTTTGTACAAAATTTCAGGACCAGCTGTTAACTTTAAGAGGTGATTGCAAAGAGTGACAAGTGTGAATGATAGATTCACTTTCATTCATATGACATAAAAAGCCAGCTGGTTTTGTGAGTACAGGAAAATATTAACCATGCAAAGTAGAAACGAGAATACTTTCTTAAAGAGGTTGTACAGCTTGATATTTTCTAGCCACTAAACCACATGGAAATCATCATCAGGGACATCATTTATAGGTACAAGGAATAGCAGAAATGGGGCAAGACTGAGAGTTTTTTGTGTAATCATGCTACACTCCAGTTCACATTAATTTAAAAATGCAGAGCATGTTATAATGTTATCATACGTTTCCTATCCCAACTCTATGATCAAATACAATAAGTTTTTTTCTATGACCATAGAAACTCTTGCTACAGCCAGTTTACTGATGTAATTGAACAGTATTAAGTGGGTTTCAACAGGCACTATCCCTTAAAAGGAGATCATACAGTGCTCAACTAAGTCAACAAAATCATACGTGGGAACTTCCTTTGGTCTTAAAACAGAACTAGAGAGGAAAGTCAAGCAATACAGCCTCAATGAAATTTTCCATATAATTGTGAAACATTTGTGAAGAGTTCAAAATCCTAGTTGATATAGCAGAATTTTATGTTAGAGAATGTATGTATTTATAATTATATCAACAGTAATGGTTTTATTTGGAAAATTAACAGCCATTTTTCATAGCACCTTTGAAATGTAGTCGGGTGAAATTGTGGGTATCTACTTACACATTTGTGAGGAAGGGTCTTGTAGTTGAGTGACTGGCCACAGTATTACTCTAACTTCACTGTGCAGTATTGAGGAAGATGCCTGGAGACTTGCAGTGGGTAAAACTTATTGGCAATAAATGCCCAATACCTAAAAGAACCTTTAGGAGAGTGTCAGAAGCACTGGGTAAGGACTGGGTTCCCCCAGCGTTGCAGATGCAGCCTCGGGAACATGTGGTGTGGTGGAGGACTGTGATCCTGGCAGGTGGCAGGTACAGTTCAAGGGGAGCCAAACTTCTCCGGCAGGATTCCCTACCAACTAAGTGAGAGGACATCAGTGCAGAGCTCTCCCACAGGAAGGGAACAGGATACTAAGTTTATAATAGAGCTTTTTGAGAGCCAATGGAAAGAGAACAGAGAAGCCCATCAGGACAGGGTATCGGATTGGCAGTAGAGGTGATGGAAATGGCATAAGGCAGCCTGCAGTCTGGCTCTCCAGACTGGAAGTCCCAATGAATCTGGAGTCCACCAGAGATAGAAGGGAAGATCTACTAGACAGCCCTGCAATGGAGGACAGGATAGCTATGAACCCACATTTGTCTTCCTGCTAGGATATCCACTCCATAGAATATTGTTAACTGTTTAAATGTCTTTTTCTTATATTTTTCTTAGATATTTTCTTTAAATTTTTCTTAATGTATTTCCTAGTGCATACCAAGTACTGCAATATTTTTCTCATATACTTCCCAATGTATGATAAACTCAACCAGGTAGTACAATAGTTAACAGCCAAAAAAAAAAAAAAAAAAAAAGCATTACTTGATTTTTAAATGCAGAATATATGCCTAAAAAAAAATAGATCTAACAATTTAGTCTCACAGTAGCATGTACAACATTGGCTTCGCTGGGAAAGTGCTTGTATTCTCCCCTCCTTGTGTAAGCAATGTGTGTAACAAAATGTTGGATACGCTGGTTGGAATCAATACCACAGTTTTCTACTACCTGGGAAACTCAATCCTCGACCCAATTCTAGGATTTCCTGAATTACATTTAATAATATAAAGTTTTAAAGAAATGTTTTTGTTGTATGTAGAAATAAATAGTATTTAGTGTAGTTTATTCAATTCAGTATCTGTTTTTTTCTTCTGTATAGTAAGAAAGAGAAAATAATTTTATTGGTTTTTCAAACCAGATTATAGAATAAGGTTAACAGTTCATGGGGTGAGTTTCTTCTGTATCAGCAAGACTTTAGGCCCCAAGTGTCCATAGCTTTCTTAAAGCACTATGTGCAATACATTTATTTAGAGATCATTAATTAAGAATTTACATATTATGTAAATTATACTCTGCACTACAAATTATAGGAAGGATTTTTAAAATACAGCATTCCTGTAAATTGGTCACAAGAGCATAAGAAATGCCAAAATGCTTCAGAAAAGATTGTGTGTGACCAATAAGCAAAACATGGCTCTCCCCTGTCCCTAGCTATGGGAATATATTTCTTCTCAAGTTCTCATATTCCCTTCTTCTGGTCTCTGTCTAACCAAAGGCATGAATTTCTGTTCATCCTAAGTGAGGATTTGGGTTTCCTCTATGACCCTGTGTCAGTTATACTAGCTAATTCACATGGAGATCTGTCCTATAAACTGAGCCCAGTTAACCTAATACTCTCACTATATTCACTCTAAACCATTCACAGTTTATCCTCTCCAGCCTTCTCCTTCAGTCACTGATATCACCAGCAGTGTCCAAATACAGGTCATTTCAGTAAACTAGGGAATAAACACCTTTTTTCATATTATGAGAAAGCCCTTATGTGCCCATCTCACATCCTACTAGACAAGGATCAACCCTACCAAGCTTAAGATTTCAGTAAACGTTGTTAGTTAACTTTGTTTTGTAATTCTGAACTAATCATGCCCCCTTAATAGCTTAGGGAATGAGCTTCAAAGATTACCATTGGATTCAGATACCCAAAAAGAGTTTGGGATGGTATATGACTTCCTGCTACACTCATTCCAGACTAATAAATAGGCCACTCACGCCTTAATCACGTAGGGTCCATTTTCCAGGAAACCTCAAAACCCAAGACATAATTGATACATCAAGCATTCTCTCACAAACATGAAGGCAGCACTAAAACTTTAAAGAAAGTTAAAGTGACTTTTTGTGGGTAGATTGTATCATTTAGGGAGGGACAATGGGGAAGGGAAGCTCCATCATTACCCAGTAATTACCTGCCTTTATTTCTTTGCAGTTTTCACATGATTATAAATTGGTTATTATGATATTATCAAAATTATATAGAAGGAATAATTATAATACAAATTACCATATATTGATACTTTACTACAAATACAGTTTTACAAAAATTAGATATTTTATGGTGATATTTTGGGAGAAATTGTTTTCTGCCTTTTATAAATTTGAACATCAGGTCTTGTCATACATCAGCAAAAGAAAAAATATATATTTCAAAGACCCAGAGGACCTATTTTTATCTTATAATGACAATTTTTTAATTATTAAATTTTTAAGCATGCTGGGGAGCCTCGGTCAACCTGGCATCTTCTTGCTCTTACTTTCCCTCTGCTCGCATCAAAAAGAGAGCGATAAGCAGCAAAAATTGATCTTGCTATGGATTTTGCTCTGAGCTGCAACCAGCCAAGCAATTAGTCTATTGTATGTGTCACTGGAGTCGTCCTGGGGGAAGTCTTACAGTCTTACAGCAAGAATTACTCTGTGTGCTGAGCTGTATGTATAAGGCCTGACTCAAGGAGAATTGCAGGCTGCCTTGATGCAGACAAGTTTATGAAAGACATCATTATTATTTTTCAAACTACACTGGGTTCTTAGAAATGTACCTTTTTGTTCCCTTAAATGACTTGTTTTCACTTTTTCTTTATCTGAAAACAAAACATTCCTGCTTACGTAAATCATGTCCTTGTTTTATAGATACAGGAGGACAAACTCAACATTTGAAAATCACTTTTAAGAAGACACAGAACTGAGTTCAAATGACAAAAGCTAGATAACATTGTTTAGAAAAAGATCATTGGCTATTATACCTTGGCTTTAAGGATATGAATTTTAGTATATCCCAGGTACAGTATGTGTCTCCATGTATCAGATGAATTTTGATCACAACCACCAAACTGTTAATCCAGCCAGACCTTTCTTGGATGGCTTTGAGATAAATCTAAAAGAAATTAAACTAAATATAATTTAATGGAAGATTGAAGAAGTATCACATAAAAATAGTTGAATTTTAAGGATGGGAGAGTGAATATTTTTGGATATCAGGGCAGCCTTTAGCCTCCCATTTTCTTGAGGCTTGAGGATTTATCCTTGGGTCACAATTCAGTGGAGACTTTATTATTCTCTTTTAAAGAATGACCTCTGTGTCTTCCACCCTGCTTTACATGTATTTCTCTGCTATGAATTTATCGATTGGACATTGCATTGAGAAGGGATGGCCTAATTTGCTTGAACAAACAGGGCTGTGACCCCTCCACCTGCAGGCTTGCCTAAGTCCATGGGCTTTAGTTATTCACACGGGTTAGAGGAATTGCCCAGGCAGGCAAGCAGCCAGAGCTGTGAAGGGAAAGCATCACCATGTTACCCACTTGGATCCGCGGGCTCTCCAAATAGAAATTGACTGGGGCCAAGAGGGAATTCCAGGCAAGACTTTTTAGGGGACTTATGCTCCAGCATAGGAAGACAGCCCAAAGAAAGTGTTCCTCATACTGGTTTTCCAAACAAAGGCCAGGGAAAGTTTTTTAAAGTGGCTAAGGTGGGAAAGGAGTGACATCTAAGCCTGTAGAGGTGGGGAGAGACACAGAAAGTTGGGTGTGCAAGGGCAGGGGACAGAACATGCTTTATCATGCATCGCCTGTCTCATTAGCATGTTAAATCACCACCTCTGGACATGATTTTTAGTATTATAATGAGGGAGAATGTCAGAGAAAAGTCAGCACTGGGGTCCCCCTTGTTGCAGCCTGGCTTGATCCAGTCTTGTCCTTGAATCCCCCTTACTAAGTATCCTCCTTTCACTTTCCTGCAAGATATGCTACTCAAGGGACAGAGGGTTTTGACTATGAAGGAACAACTGGTTTCATGGTCAGGATTGAGAAAACCTGAGTCTAGTCCCTGTCATGTCTCAACCAGGCCATCCAAAGAGGGACGATCTATCTCTCTTGGGCTGGATTATTTTCATATTTTTTTTTCCCAATAGAAACAATTTAACTTCAAGAAGCCTTGATGATAATTAACATTATGCAGAGCATTTTATAATAAAGTATTTTTTTCAGTGCTTAAAACTAAAGAATTAAAAGGAAAGTATCAAATGATTTAAAAAGATATCAAATCATGTGCTTTGACTTCAAAAAATTTAAGTAAACACTCATTATCTGATCACCTCTGACACCAAGCTCCTGAGGAGACCTAGGTTAATTTCTTAAACTCCCAAGCCTAGAGTCAGTACTGATCTTTGGCTCTACCTCCTTCTTCCCTGAGGGCTTTTACTGCTCTGGAGCAAAAATACCTTCAGACCTTAACAAATGCATTTCCTGCTGTTAATGGGGGGAGGGGGGTTGCCTGAGGATTGTAATTCTCCCTCTGTTCTTTTGAATAACAGGCCAATTCAAACCGTTTTTGCCTTGAAGGAGGTATTGCCAGATTGAAAACAGGGAGCAAGTTCTTGTCTACTTAGATTTTTCTATCTGAACTCTTGATTCCTACCAAGTCTCTACAGTGGTGGTGAGGATGATGCTAATAACAGTTCTTCACAATCTTATCACACTGTGGTGTTTCTTGGAGCCCTTGTCCTCGCCTGAGTGAGTTGCACCACCTTCCTTCAGATCCCTTCCCTGTCAGGAGCAAATATGATCTAAGAGCCCCTCCCTGTAGACTTGCCTTCTGATAATTTCTTCAGACTATTCTCTCTGCTCCCACTCCCAGGGTAGCCACCAGAGCCAGTCACTTCTTTCTTAGAAGTGCTCGTCTCTACTTGATCATCTGCCCCTCCATGATCCATCCACCCTGGACCCAGAGGGATCTCTCTAGAACGTCGGTCTCACACCAGTATCTTCTCTAAATCCAACCATGGAAGGATTCCCTGTGGTTTAAAGGAGAGCATGAAGAAGGTTCAGAGTAACTCAAAAAGGCCTTTCAGACCTGGACCCATTCCTAAATCTTGAACTTCTTTAGCTTTGGCTGTCCTAGCCTCACAGGTGCTTGGAATCAGTGCTATTTATGTTGCTCTACCCCCACAGTTATATCTCACTTTTAATTCAGAGCCTACTGAGCCACATTTTCCTTTGGAAAATTCTTTCTGTCCCCAAAATGAGTGAGATGTCCCTTCTTTGGGCTATCTAGTACCCAGCATACACCTCTGTCATAGCGCCTGGCACAACGTATCTTACTTATTAATATAAGTGACAACATATTCATTAACATTAGACACCTTTAGACTATCATCCTGCAAGTATTCGTCAGTTTCTAATAATGTACAAGTTTCTGCGGTGTCTCTCTTGATCAGATGGGGGCCCCCAAATGTGAGGTTATGGTCAAGTTTGGAAGGCAGTGGCATGGGCCATAAAAGGATTCACCCCAGGCAGAACAAAGGAGATAGTTTTTAATACACCCAAGGGAGCAGTGGGCAGGACAGCAAAGGAGAAGCTGTCTGCAAGGAGGCAGTGGGTGGGGGGCTCTTTTTAAAGGAGGAAGGTGAGGAGGTATGGGGACATTACGAATTCTTCTCTTGTAACTGTGCCTGGTTGGAAGTAGCCCATCGCTTAGTTAGGACCTATGGATATTTTGAGGTGGGTCACCTGATGACCCCTGTCTGTATTCGGCCAGGGGGTTGCCATGGGCCCTTCCTACTTTCTCCTGCTCAAGGCTGTTTGCCTGAAAGTGGCCTCTACAGTCTGCACATAAACCTGCCTTTCTATGATTTCCAGATGTTTTTTGCTTCTTTTCTGTTAGCTTTTATTATAGTTACTTCCTTGCCTTTTGCTGATTTTTCTTTACTTGCGTCTATGAACATAAATTTAGAGCCTGAGTAGATAAAGTCCTTTATTATCTGCAGCAACTACTGACTTATTACCAATGATAATGACTGTAGTTATTTTGAAAGCTGGTTCTTAAAAGGGTTCTCCCAAAGGGCAGTGTTGAAACTGATCTGGTGACTGGTATATTTGTCATAATTTGAAACTGAATGAATGAATTTGTCTTCATGAACTTCGGCTATTAGAAAAGTGATTTCAAGTAAGTATTATCTGATTTCAGATGTTGCCTTTTGCACCTTAGGTATGTTAAAAAAAAGAAAAAGGAGTTATTTGCCTCCTCACCAGAGCAAACTAAGACTTAATTACAATTTTAACCTGTCCAAGGAATGTGACTTTATAAAAGCCAATCTGAAATTTCCAGATAGCACCAGTGAGGTAATCTGAATGATAAAAACCCTACCTTTCCCTTCCCCCTAAAAAGGAGAGGCCCTAGCCTGAAACAATCCTTTCCTTTCTTTTGCTAATAACTTCTTTGCCCCCAAGTTCCTTTGTCTAAAATAAACCCTTCCATTTTGTGCAATTCTCAGCGGTACTGTACTTGATAGCTGGGATGCCATCAGATTCATGAATCACTTAATAAAGCCAATTAGAAAAAATAAATAAAACTAATTAGATCTTCAAATTTACTGTTAAATTTTTTAAAAAGATCGTATTGATTTATTTGACACAGAGAGAGATCACAAATAGGCAGAGAGGCAGGCAAAGAGGGGGAAGCAGGCACCCTGCCGAGCAGAGAGCCCAGATGTGGGACTTAATCCCAAGGACCCTGAGATCATGGCCTGAGCCAAGCCTGAGGCTTAGCCCTCTGAGCCACCCAGGCACCCCAGTTAAATTTTTTTTAACAGGCTTGTTATTAAAGGATTGGTTCCCCATCTTAAAATCCAATTGTTCTTCAGGAAGATGAGTAAACACCAAAAACCTTTTCACAGTATACTTTTTTCCTTTTTTACCATCCTAGAGTGCCATGTTAGTTGACATAGGTTTCTGTCTGAAATTAAAAAAAAAAACAACTAGCTATCATAAATTAAAAGGTTCTCTGAAAATAGGTGGGATGAGGGTGGAGTTTCCCCAGAAATTCCGCAGCCATCATTTCTCATATACCATTCTCCAAGAGTCTAATGAGCTGAGTGTTGCTGTAGCTATTAGAAGGCTTATGGGCTTGGTTGGTTGCTTTATTGTGTTCTGGCTTGTAGATCTAAATGCAGTGCTAACCTGAATCTTTCTGGCTCGCCCAAATAAAATAACAATAAGATGCTGGATTATCAGAAAAAAGTCCAGATGTCAAGTTAGTATTTATATCACATCACGGTGGAGAGTAGATAGATGAGCACATTTTTCAACAGCTTTATTAAAATTATCTAAAATCTTAGGTGCCCTGTAAATCTAAGAACTGCCATTTAGGATCTATATAAAATTGATTGCATTGCTAAAAGAGTAAGAAAATTAGCTAGTTTTGTTCTAGTTGTGTTTATCTAAAATGTACTAAGATATCAAGTGATTTCAATCCTTTGGGTTCACTGCATTGTCCTCCAGGGAACTTTAGCTTTCTTTCTTTACTTTCAAGGTGAAGTAGAAACCAATATAGCTCTGAATGTATCATTCCCAATCAAAAATAGATGCAACCTCCTAAAATAAAGTGTTTCCATTTTGCTACAATATTATGTTTTATCCTCATTCCTCCTGGTCACCATATTTATTTTCATGACTTTCAGTTAACTGTACAGCTTTCTTTGCTGACTTTGCCTGTATTCCATATTGTGTAATAGAGTCCCTTCTTGGGCACTGCTTTGAGTCCCATATTAACTCAATTTTTTTTTAATCCATGTTGCAATGGATCTTTTATTTCCCTTGCTGTGAAATATAAGGCCATCTGTTGAGGCTGGGATGTTATTTTTTTTGTCATCACTAAGACTAGACTGGACTCCATTCATACTCTCTTGATGGAGCTAGCCTGTCAACCCTCAGAACAAAAGAGTTTTGTTTTTTGCTCTCCTATCTTATTGTACAGTGACTGATCATTTCTCTCAAACTCTTACTGTTGTGAGTCATTGATATGAGTCTGAGTGCCTTCCCCTGCCTGCCCCTCCACCCTGCCCATGTGTGGGCCATGTCAAGTGGTTCTGTCCCCAAATTGTATCCCACAGGTATTCCCCTCTGCACAGCCATAACCACACCCTTTACTCAAATGCAAGTCTCCAACATCTCCTACCTGAACTAGTGTTGTCTCCAACATCTCCTACCTGAACTAGTGTCGTATCTTCTCCACTGGTCTTACTACTAAACTAGCACACTCTTCCTACAGCAGCCAGAATATGTTCTTATTTTCCCTTTCATTGGAGGTTTATTTTGTCTGTGCTTGCTGGCATTTCCAGTTGGCTTCTCCAGTGTCCAATCTGGGGTGTCTCAGGCAGAAAGAAAACACAAGGAACTCTTTGCTGTATTGTCTCTCAAGCTCCAAGATCCCTAGCCAGTCTGTCTTCTTCTCTCCAGTATTCTTATGTTTGTTTTGTATGTAATGGCTAGGGTTTTAAGCTGAATTCAGCAGGAAGAAGAGGGAAAAGTATATCTACTACACCTGGTCTAGACCCCAAAAATCCAGAATGCCATTTAGAAACATAAATCACAGTGTGTCACTGTCCCAAGTTTAAGGCTTTCATTGCTCTTAGTATGCAGTGCAAAAAGATGTCTATGTACAAGACCCAAAATAATGTGATCTTGGGCTGTGTCTTCAATAGGTACCTTGTGGCAGTTGGCCCTCTTTCCATTCAGTTGGCCTTTTGTGTCCTTGAATGTGCAGAAGTTCTTTTCTCACTCAGAATATTACCCCAGTTGTTCTCTTTGTCTCAGCCATTTGTCATCAGTGCTACTCTGTTTGGTCCATCTCAGCCTTCAGTTTAAATACCTCTTTCTTTATAATGTCCTCTCCTTGCCATCCTACCTAATGTTATTCTCTTACCTTCCTTATGCTTAAATTTTCTTCAGGAATGAATATAAATCAGATTTCTCTGTTGTTACTTCTTGTAGTTGATGTGAACAGGTTTCCAACATGGCCATTGACCTTTTGAAGATGCATTTAACAAACAACTCATTTGGCAGATGTTAGTGTATTAGCATTAACTATTTTATAAGAAAACACAAAATAAGTCCCTGAATTAGAGATCAGTATAACATCATAGGCATGATTGCTAATTTTACTTTGCTTATTTTTGATTCATTGATTAACGTAACTAATATTTACTCAGTGTCTATTATGTACGAGAACTATTCTAGTTCCAGCTTTTATGGAACATACATCTAATAGAGGGAGAAAGCAATAAATAAATATGAGAGAAATATGTAATATGCCATGGGATGAGCACAAAAAGTAAAACAGAGTAAGGGAAGAGAAAGTGGCCGGAGCGTGCAAGAAGCAGGAGAAGTACTTAATGTAGAGTGGTCACGAGAGGTCTTTTTTGTAATAAGGTGACATTTAGGCAGGGACCTGAATGAAATTGGGAACCAAGCCATACAGGGAATAGTTAAGGACAAATGTTTTAAAACTGGATTTTATGTGCCCTTGTTGAGGGGCAACAAGAGACAAGTGTAATAGGAGCTGAACAAGGGAGGAGGCAGCACTAAGAGATGAGGTCCAAAGAGTAGCCAGTGGAAAACCACTGATGGAGATCTTTGACAGACTTTGGCCATGACAAACTGCATGTGCTTCTCATCCATGGCCACCATTTATCCTGGCTAATTGGAACGTGGAACATGGAAACAGTGTCACCGACAGAAGCAAGTGGATGGTGAGATTTAATTCAAAGCATTATTTGATAGCTTTAAGTTTTACTAAGAATAATACATAACATGACACCTGTTAAGCCTGAGTTACCCAGTTGATTCCACAAAGGGAGAGAGAATGAAGAGAAAGTAAAGATAATTGGGGCACATTATAAAAAGGTAATTAGAAATAGTTCTAAAAGGAAATGAGCTGATTGTTTTAAAGTTATTTAAAATGCCAAACTCACAGTTGTTTAATTGCTTTCCCTATATTGCAGTGTAACTAGTGTAAGCAACTGAATCAAGCTCTGTGGATGGGGGGGAGGGACAATGGAAAATTGAAGTATTCCAAAAATACCAAATGGAAATTAAATCTGTACACTCTTTTAGTTTTTTAATTAGAACTTAAAAACTGTGGTTAGTGCATATATATTTGTGTTTTGGAGACATGGGATAAGAACTAAATGTCATGTCTAATACCACAAAGAGAGTAAGTTGGTGTCCCATATAGGAGATGCAGAAGGAAAGAAGGGGCCAGTTCCCTCTGTGGTAGCTAGATCAATTTCATTCATCCATCCAGGCTCATATAAGGAAGACCTTTAAATCTGATGTTGACTATCTAATTGAAACAGAAAATAAAGGTTTCATCCTCACTTTTCCTTTCTGCACTTCCTCCTAAAATCAAAAGTAAGATGAGCTACTTTCTAGAGGTCTTTATTCTAAGCAGAGCTGTACTGCTTCCTTTTTTTTCCTTTACCATTCATTTCTTCCCTGATAACCTGGGATTAATGCTGCATCTTCTTTATCATTACAAGCTCTGAGCCCCAAAATATATATAGGAAAATACAAATTATATAGTATTTGAAAATATTACTTCCCATTTAATAATTAATATAACCATGTACTAAACTATTGTCACCTTAATAAACTACAAGAGATTCCTCCATTTAACCCTGCTCTTTTCACTCTTAACCCTTTACAGAGATGGTTCCCTTCATCTGAATGCCTTCTTTTCCTGCCCAAATCCCACTTTGCCTGAATGACTCCAATTTATCTTTCTGGACTAAGGTTTTTTAAGTGACCTCTTCTTATAAAGCTTCCTTACTCATCTCTTCCTGGTTAGCACATTTGTGCTCCATGTAACTATATTATGGAATTTAGCACACTGTAATGATTTGGGGTATTCTTTAGGAGACAACTCCTGTAGAGCAGGGATTACGTCTTAATTTTTCTTACATCCACAGTACGTCACACAAAGCCAGGAACATGGTGAGGCACTCTGAATATTGTTGAATGACTTAATGAATACAATCCCAAGACAAGCATTACCCTATTTAATTAAACATAATAAGGAGAAAATTATAGTCAATTCTAAGGTTATGAGGATATTTAATGTTTAGAATTCCTTTTAAATGCACGATAAAATGCATAAATGCACAATAGTGTTACTGCAAGTAGTTGAAATAAAGCCACATTTGTATTTTATTTAATTATTTTCATGGTCATTTAGATGAGTCTTGATAACACTGAATATCCTGAATATATAATTCATCTTACTTTTTCATGGTAGCCCTCAAGAATCTACAGCAATTTAAATTCTTTTTCAGCAATTTAAAATTCAAGTAAAACTTCTTGACAATATTTTTTTTCATTAAACATTGACAGTGAACAAAAACCAATCAAATATTTATTTGGTTTAACATATCAGTCCTGCATTTTCATTTTTGATATATTTGAATTGAATGATGATTATAAGCTACACAATAAATTTAACAGTTATAAATATATCATTTGATACTGAAGAGAGCAGTCATACCAAAAAAGAGAAAAAAAATATATTTTCTTCCTCTCTTCAATAAGTAGCAACAATTTTGTCAGCACATACTACAGCAAATATGAAATGACAATAACAGATTTTAGCAGCACTTTCAAAGATGAAATAGGTGTCCCTAAAAATACTGTTTTCCTAACATCCTTAAAAAGAAATTGAGATGAAATTTGAAATACTATCATTGGGATCTTTAGGAATATTACACAAGTACTCAGTACTGAAACCACTGCCCTCCACGGATATATTTGCACATTTTCTAAAACACATACTGTAGCAAAAATTCTATTTAGTGTTTTGAAATACTGACAAAGGAACTTGCTTTTTCTTCTAAATTTTGTATTTGCTGCCTTCCTAATATTGTAGCTAAGCCTACCAGACTAATGTCTTTCTTACAATGCTACTGAAATCTGAAAATGCTTTGATTTCCTTAAAATTAATGATTTAATCATATAGAAAAGAATGGAAAAATATTAAAATTTTGCCACACATGGTTATTGTGTTAGAGAAAAAGCTTACAAATGGATGCTTATAGTAACATCATGATCCTTCCTCTACTGGCAAATTTTGTGCATACTGTGATTTTTATTTAGCTATAAGTTTCATTTTTGCAACTACTTTTCTCTACTTATACTTGTGCAGGAGAAAATTTAGAATGCTATATCAGGACAACTATTCAATTACAGACAACTTCAGTTATAAGTTAATTGACTGCATGTATTTTTCCTCTCTATTCTCTGTTCTCTCTTTCTTCCCCTATACTACAGCTTCTGGTAAAGTTATATGGCTATTTTTGTGGTATTTTTCTGCAAAACCAGTTTGAAACCATTAACTATTGTGCCAGAGGCATAGGACACTGATTTATTCAACAACTGTTTCTTAAAATAAAAGCTATCACAACAATCGTTTTACTAAAAATTTCTTTAAATGTATATACACAAGCATGTGCACACGCACACAAGCGTGCACATGCGCTTGCACACACACATACACACACTCACCCCAAATGTCTCTAATTGAATAAAAGAAAGTAAACCATGTCCATAATTAATATTTATTACTTTCCACTGAAGTTGCCTTAAGTCTACCAAAATTTAGAGATGCTAAACTACATTCAGAAAATATGAAGGAAAAAAACACCTTCCCTGTTCTTCAATGTGGGTTATAGTTCTTCAGGAACCCCAAACTAGCCAAAGGTTGGTATAATCATTCCACCTCATGCTATTCTTAGACTTCACTATCAGTCAGAAGTTAATAATAGATATACTATGCCAGCATCTTCCTCCTTGTCTTTCTTCACCATTGAGTTCTATTTCTCTTCACCTTGTTATTAATAATAATAGAAGGAGGGAACTGGATAATAAGGGGGAAAGACTTCCTTCCTGAGAGTAATAGGGACTCTGACCTAAGGATCAGTTAGGACAGTGAAATCTCAAAGTGTGGTGGCCATGTGCTGGCACCAGCCTAATCAGAGGCTTGTTAAAAATACAAATGTCTAACTCAGAGGGTGGGACCCAGCAAATCTATATTTTAACAAACCTCTAAGCAATTATGAGGCACACCAACTTTCAAGATCACTGATTTAGAGAAGAGTTCCCTTGACAACTGCCCATTTGAGAGTGCATGGACAATTCTGTAGTATCTTTAAAGATCTTCCCCTGATTTATTGGTTAAATGCAGAAAAAATTGATATAGTGAGGTACTGTGCCCTTGGACATCATTGCAAATTAAGAAACTACATCGTCAAACAGTTGTAACTGTGGGACACTTACCTCATGAGTTACAACATGAAGTATTAGACCTCCAAAGACTGAGGGGTTGCAGAGGCTTGAATAATACCCCCCAAATTCCTGTGCACCTGGAACTCATAATGTGACCTTCTTTGGACATGGGTCTTTGCAGTTGTAATAGTTAAGATGAGGTTGTAGTGGATTAGGGTGGGCCAACATCCAGTTCCTGGTATTGCAATACTGAGGGCGTGTCGAGGAACACCATGGATGAGGTTGTGTGAAGATGAAGGCAAACTGGAATTTTGCTGCCTCAAACCAGGGAACACCAAGGATTGGTGGTATTCACCTTTGCTGGGAAAGAGACATGGATGGAACTTCCAGTAGGAGCCAACCCTACTGACTCTGACTGAGGACGTTAGGCCTCCTGAGCTATGCTAGAATAAACGTCTGCCATTTCCAGCCAACCAGCTTTTGCTCAATTGTCATGGCGGCCGTGGAAAACTAATGCAGGGGACTTATATTGTATGGGCTTGTATTTTATGTATATTCTTTGATTTACTCTTGGTCCATAAACAGCTTCTTATGAATATGCTTTGTAAAGAAGGCTGTCCTGCCCCCCACCCTCCTCCTGCCCACTCCTCATCCTTTCAAAGGATCTTTGAAGAGTCTGGCTTTAGTTGTGAAAGTCATGTTCTTATTTATTGTTGAAGAAGAAAAAAAAAACTCTCCTAGAAGAATATTAGATGTAAAATGCTTTCATTTGTGTATTTTTGGTTAGAAATTATGCCTATTATCTCCCATCCATCTGTCTTTCAGTAAAATTTTCGATTGACGTGGATTATGCTCTTTAAGCTGCTTTATACTCATTTGTTCAAATACATACAAGCCTTTTAACTGGAACATTTTATATGTAAATAACGAATACTATTAAGTGTATCTGTGTCTCCTTCTGTTGCTTTTTAGTTGTGTCATAAACGCATGACTCTCCACAAACAGGGTTAATCAGAGTGGTGTGTGAGTGCAGGGCTGGGACCCGCCGTGTCTGCCAGCTGTAAATCTGGGATAAAGGAAGAAGAGACATTTACCAAGCAGAGCTCTTTGTGTCTTAAAAACAAAACACACATAATTATGAATGATATATTTAGGGACGCCTGCTTTAGGGAAATGGATTTGCATTCACTATACCTTATGTGAATAGCTCCATATGAACTCCCCTGCTATGTTTTTTCCTCAAATGACTTAGCAAAGCATCTGCATTTTAATATACAAATATATATATATAAAAGTCATAAAAATTGAAAGGAATATTTAAAAATAAGACAACTTTGATAAGGTAATTCGAATGACTTAACAGATCAGACTTTTAAAAATACTTGTTAACTGTAATATTTTTAAAAGCACAAAATTGTTAAGAGCACGATTTTTCCTGGGCTTTCTTCCATGTTTGTTTCTATAGCTCTCACTCTGAAACTGTTAATTTTTGAGTTTCCCCTAAAACTTTCAATATTCTCAGTTAGTTTATCAACACAGCTTTTGAATTTTCTCAATTATATTTTTGAGCTAACATAGAGATCTCAGAGATATTTGTGAAATGGTTCCCTCCTAACAATAAGATCAGTTCCACATTTTAACACAACAGTAGTATGGCAGTTTGAATTCCATGCTGAGGAAGCTGGAGTTTACTTTTAAAAATCAGTGTAGGTGATAGTTTGCGTAAAGGAATAACTTATAAAATGTTGTGCTGAATTCAAAGGTATTCAGCAAGACTATTTAGAGAAGGACAGGATCAATCTTTATTACATGTGGATTGATGCTATTTCTATACTAAAAACCAAACAAAAAATCCTTTGCTTCATTCTTGCAACATATCTACTATGTATGAAATATTCGGTGTTAGCTGTAGAGAAGGAATCCAGTCCTACTTTCAAGGAGTAGTAGTCTAATAGGGAAGAGGGACAACAACTAAACAATTATAAATTAAAGCTCTGTATCCATTTACTAGGGCTACTGTTACAAATTGGTACAAACTCAGTGGCTCAAAACAAGAGAAATGTATTCTCTCCTCCTTCTGGAGGCTAGAAGTCTAAAATCAAATCCCCGCAGGGCCACCTCCCTCTGAAGTCTCTAGGGGTCGATCCTTCCTTGTTTCTTCCAGCTTCTGGTGGCTCCAGGCATTCCTTGGCTTGTGGCTGCATGACTCCCATCTGCCTCCATTTTCATTAAAACTCTGTCTTCTTGGGGTGCCTGAGTGGTTCAGTTGGTTAAGCCACTGCCTTCAGCTCAGGTCATGATCCTGGAGTCCCGGGATCAATTCCCACATCGGGCTCCCAGCTCTGCAGGGAGTCTGCTTCTCCCTCTGACCTTCTCCCCTCTCATGCTCTCTCTCATTCACTGTCTCTCAAATAAATAAATAAAATCTTAAAAACAAAACAAAACAAAAAAAACTCTGTGTTCTCTCTCCTCTCTTAGAAGGACATGTGTCATTGGATTTCAGACCCATCCTAATCCAGGATGATCTCATCTCAAAATCTTTAACTTAATTACATCTGCAAAGACCCTTTTCCCAAATAACATTACATTCACAGGTTCTCAATCGACATCTTGGGGAGTCCACGATTCAACTGATTATAATACACAGTGGAGGTGACTCCATTGCAGAACAGATTTGAAGAGAGAGGGGAGACACATGTGGGTTCTCTTTTAGGCATGGATGGTGTGTCTTTTCCCCTTTTAGCACAATGCCTGGCAGGTAGCAAGACCATCAAATTATTAATGAAATACACTCATGGAAGTGTTCAGTAGGCAAATAAACAAACAAGTTTAGAGACGAGGAGGAAGATCTGGGTTAGACAAAGGAATGGATGAAAGTACCAAGAGAAGCTGAATGAGAACAGAGAAAAATAAAGCAAGGACCAAGAGATAAGGCCCATCACTGAGGAGCTGGTTTTGGAAAAGACTGAGAAGGAATTGCTAGAAAAACAGGAAGAAAACCAGGAGAGGGGTGGCATAGGAGACAACAAAGGAACAAATCTTTAAAAAGAAGTCAGAAAGTGTCAGGTGATATTAAGCTGATTAAGTAGTATAAAGCCAGGATTTGGGAACTTTGATTTAAGTAGTTTTGGAAGTTGGGACAACAGTTTTCAGTGGATTAAAAATGGCAGAAGCCTTGATATTTTTTAAAAATGCCCTAAAGGACAATGAAACTAAACCAATACATGGCCTTCCCTCCATAACCTCCTGTATACATGTTTCAGAAAAAGGGCTGTGAAAAACGTTCTATGCATGGATACATGCCCACGACCTCTCTCCTTTGATCCCAGAGGTAGACCGTGCAAGTTGTTATGGATCATTAGAGCCGCTGTGTCGGTGTCTTCCATTTGTGACCTCTCTGCACATTGCTGGACATCTTATCACATTCACAGTGGGAGGATGCAGTTTCCAAACTGTGATTCTGACTCTGATCTCCCATGTAAAAGAATGTTCTTCAGGCATCCCACTGAATCCACTATAAAACATCAGTCGGGCATATATAACATGGACTCAGAGACCTTCCTGATGAGTAGTGAGAAATACATTCACAATAGAAGGACCCTGCAGTTTTATATGCTAGAGATTTAAAACCACCTTATACTTTGATGCCATCATCAGCTCTTTCCTTTATAATGGCATCCGTTATTAAATGAATTTAGTTTTTTTAAGTTAGTAACTGAAATGCCCTTATGGCTGTAATCTTATCTGTTGGAAGGACACTGAGCAAACTCTTCCGTGGCGTATGGTCAATAATAGTCCACAAATTTGGCCTTTTCAATTGCATTGGAAATGAAAATTATTCCATTGAAATTAAGAAATGATTTAGCATTGTGGTTTCTCTGTGTAACTCATTATCCCCCACACATTGTTGTTGTTGTTGTTGTTGTTTTAATATTTACTTGAGAGAGAGAGCATGCACATGAATTGGGGAGGGGCAGAGGCAGAGGGAAAAGCAGGCTCCCCACTAAGTGGGGAGCCTGACGTGGGTCTTGATCCCAGGACCCCGAGATCACAACTTGATCGAAAGGTGGAAGCTTAATACACTGAATCATCCAGGTGCCCCCCCCACACCATTCTTGAAGTGATAACAATAGAAGCCATATTGTTGTTCATTCGTGTCAACTAATTAAAAACAGTTTTTTAAGGAGAGTAAGTTTGGACATTTTGGATTTTCTTATTTTAAATGGTAACTATCATTTTGAATCATTTTCTGTCCTTTTTGAACTGAGATTATGGCAGGTGTGTTCACTTCAAAAATTAAAAATGGACTTGCCATTATTTAGCTTGACAAACACAGCCTTAAAATCAGACAAAACAAAATAATTTATTTAAAATGATCTCTGTTAACATATTTTTAGATAGAATATGTAAGAATTTGGGTTTGATCAGGCACCTGGGTGGCTCAGTGGGTTAAAGCCTCTGCCTTCGGCTCAGGTCATGATCTCAGGGTCCTGGGATTGAGGCCCGCATCGGGCTCTCTGCTCAGCAGGGAGCCTGCTTCCTCCTCTCTCTCTGCCTGCCTTTCTGCGTGCTTGTGATCTCTGTCAAATAAATAAATAAAATCTTAAAAAAAAAAAAAGAATTTGGATGTGGTACTTATGGGAATTAGTTGAAATTTTGTTTTATAAAGATGTCATATTAGACTTAGTAAAACAGAATTAGAAATTATATAAGTCAAAAAAAAATCAGGGTCCTATTCCTAATGTTATCCCAAACCCACAGCAATCGGACAAAAACCTTTAATCATTATGTACTAATGGATAAATTATCTTTTAGGAAATGTAAAAAAAAATTATATAGGTCAATAAGAAATTATCAAGTTGGAACGTGTACAAAGCCTACTTATGCTATTTTATTATGAAATCTATAGTAACTGATATACACTAAAAACTATAAATTTGAGATTAGATCAATAGGTCAATGGGGAAAATAGCCTTTATCTTAACTTTCTTTACTTTATCTATTTCAATATAAAATTCAATTAAGACATGATTCTAAGGATTCTTCAGCAGACATAGAAAAATCCAGCAGTGTATTTCTTACTTTCTTAGAATTTATATTCACAAACTACATACATGTGTCTAATTAGAATTTAATAAGCTTTTCACCCAAGAGAGAATTCTGATCTCTGTAAAGCTTTTATCCTTGTCCTACTTATAATGTCACTATCAAGTTCTCTATTCTGCAGGTTTATATTTTGAAAAGATACAATTATATGTTATTTTCCTGCATGTTATAATTATGCAGTTTTCTTTACATGAATGTTGCTTTCTGGAGAAAAATTTCTTTGAAATGTTAGGAAAAGAAAAACTATTGTTTCTATAGAAATAAGAATATTCTATATGAGTAATAGATTGCAAAATGAGGCACCTTCAACATGAATCTGTCTTTGTTGTTCACACAAAATGAAGGGTAATTTTACGAAAATAAGGCCAAGAAAAAGGAAATATGGGATTCCATAGTTTATCAGAAGTCAAACATTTTTACTGCCAGTAATTCAGCACAGTGTAGCCTCAAGCCATACTCTACACTGTAGGGTGTTTGTGTGTGTGTATGTGTGTGCGTGCGCGCACGCACGCGCGTGTGCACATGTATTATGATTTGTCAAGGCAATCTGTCATTACAAATTTGGGAGACACAGAGAATTCCTCTGGCATTTGGTTGTAAATGATCTTTTTTTTATAATGAAAAGGACATTCAGGGTTTTAGGTTAAATAACATTTTAGTGCTTCTGTTTAGGGCTCATCACACTCCTCTCAAATTTCCCATGTGCCACTCATCTTCCCTTCGTCTCCAGATTTCCTTTCCTCCTCTTTTATCCTTTCATTTTCCCTACTTCTTCTGTAATTTTAAATTTCTCCATGCATAATCATAAAAGGTTCCATTTATTATTCCTTCTCAAAGTTTATCTCTTAAACAGTAATCATTTATCAAGTGCTAATTCATTACCCAAAGATGTTCATAACTATCAATCAAGCCTCCAGCCTGGCCTGAGAAAACTCATGTTACTCTTCTGAGTCCATGTCCTCTCTGGTACAGAACTTTGACCCTTCATGCTAATTCCAGCCATGAAAAGCCACATACAATGTATCACTTTCCCGTGAAATAGCCCAAGAGGATCTGACCTCATTGAATCTAGCCACTGGGAGATGATGTTACATTCTTGAATGTACAAACACACACACACATCCATGCATGTAGACACGAGTTAGTTTGTGAAGACATGAGCAGACATGAGCACAACTGAAGGGAAAGCAGAGAAGAAGCTGCACCTGTGAGAGAGGAGATGATTATTGGACTATAGTCCTAAAAGAACGCTGGAGAAGGATCTGGAGCGCAAGTGAAAGATTGGCCATAGGAAAGAAAGGGACTGCTTGTCCTTGGAAACAGGAAAGGAGTAACCCAACAAAGAAAAGGAGAACATTTCAGGTAAATGGAAAAGGAGTTAGAAAAAATTCATGTTGGATGGCATCCGTTTGAAGTCAAGGATGGGACTTCAGTTTTGAGAAGAATAGGAAAAGATACATCTGATTCAAGTTTATACCTTATTTGTCAGGATTCTCCAAAGAAACCAAACCAATATGGGATTTGTATACATACATAGAGAGATTTTTTTAATGAATCAGTTCACAGAATTATGGAGACTGGCAAATGCAAAATTTGCCAAGTGAACTAGCAGGCTGGAGACTCAGGAAGAGTGGATACTGCAATTCAAGTCCAAAGGTTGTCTCCTGTTCATGGAAGGTCAGTATTTATTCTATGAAGGCCTTCAGCTGATTGGAGGAAGCTCACCCACATTCTCAAGGACAATCTGCTTTATTCAAAGTCTGCCAATTTAAATGTAAATCTTGTTCACACACACACACAAAACACTCATAGAACTATCTGAAGTAATATCTGGCCAAAGATCTGGGCTCTGTGACTCAGTCTAGTTGGCAGATAAAATTAACCACCACACATATATTCCCTGTTTCCTGACTAACTCCATGTTCTTCAAGAATCAGTTCTATCATCTCCTCAGAAAGCCTTCCCATATGTCCATCCTCAGAGGGGGGTTTACACCCCCAAACTAAATTCCCAGACCACACTTCTTTAACTCCCACTGGACTCTAGTCCCTGAGCATGGGGATTTTTTTCCACTTCTATATCTTCCTCACCTGAGATGTCACCAGCAATATCCTAAGGACTGAATTAGAAGTTGACAAATATCTTTCAGCTTTACGACATTGTGAATTCAGTGAAAATAGGGACAGTCTTAAAACACGTTTTATGCCCAACACCTAGGACAATGAAGAGCTCAACAAATGCTCATTGAAGGAATGAATGGACAAGTCACTTCCCAAATGCTTACTCTGTATTTTTCCATATCTGATTACTTGGATTTTATTCCAATATTGAAAAGAGGTTGTTGTGGGTTTTTTTGAAGAATTTACACAGACTTGCATTGCTATACATGTGGAGAAATTATACTAGTAGCTAGGATTACAGGTCAGAGACTGCTGATGTAGGAATCATATATCAGCAATTTTCCCAGTGGTTGGGAATCCCTGTACTAGATAGTTAAAGGAGGGAGGATGTTCAGGAAGGTTAAGAATAGACAGCACCTCTATGGAAAGCAAGGCCATATGGGGACACCAGGAAAGAGGCTTTGAGCAGGCTCCAGAGGAAGAGCGAAGGACACCCAGAGAGGAGAGAGGGAGTACTGAAGAGAAATTTATGGGGTGTTTCATAAACAGTCTGAATATTTACCATGTACCAGGCACCACACTAAGTGCTTCATGAATTACCCCTTGCCTTCATGACAACGCTGCAATGTGTACTATGTTGTTCTTTTTCCAGATGAGGAAATTGAGGTTACATGGTTTAATTAAGTTCCCTGATATCCTCCATCAAGTGACCAGAACAGCAACATTTCAAGCCTGTGATTATCCAATTGCAATGATTATGTTCTCTCCACCACACCGGTGGTCCTCAACCCTAACTGCACAGTAGAAGCACCCAAATTTATGCTCCACTTAAGGTCTGTTATAGGAGAATCTCTGGGTGGGAGGCCCAAGCACCTATATTTTATTTTAAACCCCACTATGTTTCTAAAGTACTGCCACAATAGAAAACCACTACCACAGACACCGTAGATTCTCCTTTGTTTTGCCAACCTTCACACTGTGGGCTCAAAGCTGCTTTCATCCAGAAAGAGAGACTTGACTCAATCAGTTTATAAATGGCCTGCCCCCAATTCAGATAAGGGAGTCTGAATGGTTACACATTTGCCAGGTAATTCGAGACGCTCTTAATAGGTATCCACTTTGATGTTAGCAAGAGTTTTATCCCGTTGTTACTTTGAGTTAATAAAAGAATTACACCATGCAGAGTCTCTGACTTTCCACAAAGCATCCTGCTCAGTGCCACTCTGCCTTTGTGGGTTTTATAACACAGCTGATGCTTTATACATCCTACCTCATTCCAAAAATAGGTAATGCTGGGCAACACACACACACACACACACACACACACACACACACCACCAATGAATCAGGCCATGGTAGATGTCACGAAGCAAATGTTAAGTTTAATATCAGATTTTCTTCTGTTAATTTTGGGAACACCCAACTCATTTTTTGTGTGTGTGTTTTAAGAGCTTACAGCTAATGTTCATGATCACTAACTTCATGTGAAATAAAACACATTTGTGCAAGCTCCTGAAATCATATCAAAATTCAGTCAGGTATGTAGGCAGAACACTAACCTGGTGAATTTAGTATCAATCCCAATAAGAAAGATTAGGGAGCAAAAACTATTTTTGATAATATAGAGCAGGTATGTGTTATAATACCTATTCTTGATAATACAGAGCAGAAGTTCTCTACTGTGGCTTCACATTAGAATCTAAGAGGACATTTTAAGCAAATAGATGCTCAGAACCCACTCGCAGAGATTGATTAGATTGATAGAATTGGTCCACTTTGGCCTGGACCTTGTTACTATGAAAGCTCTCTAGGTGATTCAAATCTGTTGTTTTTCTTATCTTCCCCAGACCTTCCACTGTTGTAAAAGATAGATGTTAAATGAGAATATATTGATCCCCATGATTACTCTGAATGATGGTGATGATGATGATAGGAATTCTAATTGAACTTGCTGTGTGTTAAGCAACTCTTTCAAGTGTTTTCTGTATAATAACTCAGTCACTACTCACAGTAGCTATTTTATGAGAGAAATATTGTTATCATCTTTTTGCAGATGAAATCCAGATAGAGAGATTAAGTAACTCATTGTGGGATTTGGCAGATGTAAAAAGTGATTCAGAGTCTGCCTAGCACCCCATACTCTTACAGCCTCAAGTGAGATTATGAAACAACTAGTTTACGTCACCCAATCTCTCTCTCCCATCACGTTACCTTTCCTCCTTTTTGACTTTTTTCAGGGTCTAAGCTGGTGCAGGTTTACCCATGTTAGGTGATAAGGAAAAGAAGATTTCTCCCCACTGCCATCTAACTCTCCAGTCCTCAAGATACTGCTGGGTAGCTAATCTGTTTTGAAAAAGGAAACCTCTTTATTTCTCAATACAAGGGAAAAATTTAGAGCTTTAGAATCAGGCATATATATGATCAATATGTGTACCTTTATTTATTAGTCCTAATAACTTGAGTAATTTAATGTCGTACTCAGTTTCTTCGTCTGTTAAATAGAAATAATAACATCTAAATGATAGCATGACAAGGATTAGGCAGAATAACATACATGAAGGTCCTCCGCACACAGTAGGCACTCCACACACATGGGTTGCCTTCCCTTTGACCCTGTTCTCCTTCCGCATATAAAACTGGCTTTGCACCTAGCACCTTTTGCTCAGCTTCTATATTTCTGCTTTCTTTTACTCCTTTAGCCTCTGTGTTGAGAAGGTTGTATGGGGCTGCCAAAGCCAGGCATGAAAAGGCCTTGTCAGGGTGGGAGCTACCTTTGGAAGTGGAGGGCTCTGAGGAAACATATCAGGAATGAAAATGTCTCTTAAAACCTTATAACCACCACTCCTCCTCTATCAATCCACCCAAATGCCTAAATTTCCCACCTTCAGATATCACTGAGAAATTGATGGGAGAGACTACATTTGTCTAAAGAAGGCATAGGTCACCTGAATTTGTATACATGTGACTGCCTCTTGGCCCTCCCATGAATGTGCATTATGAGAGCAGGCAAATGGCTGGGACAAGGTTGGTTCATTTTTTTTTTTTTTTTAAGGTTTTATTTATTTGACAGAGAGAAACATAGCCAGAGAGGGAACACAAGCAGGGGGAGTAAGAGAGGGAGAAGCAGGCTTCCTGCTGGGCAGGGAGCCCGATGTGGGGCTCGATCCCGGGTCCCCGGGATCATGACCTGGGCTGAAGGCAGTCGCTCAACCAACTGAGCCACCCAGGCGCCCCAGGTTCATTTTTTTAAAACAAATAAAATCTCACTTGAGCACACCCAAGGTGCCTAATTGGTGTACTGTTCAAGAAAAAAATGCTGGGGCGCCTGAGTGGCTCAGTTGGTTAAGCGACTGCCTTCAGCTCAGGTCATGACCCTGGAGACCCGGGATCGAGCCCCACATTGGGCTTGCCTGCTTGGCGGGAAGCCTGCTTCTCCCTCTCTCACTCCCCCTGCTTGTGTTCCCTCTCTGGCTGTGTTTCTCTCTGTCAAATAAATAATTAAAATCTTTTTAAAAAATGCTCATTTTTCTTCATGCTATGGTGGTCCAATTAAATCAAGTCATACTTCTACTGCTTAAAGAGTACAGTAAAATGGAATTAATTCTTGTCTGTAAGTATCTGACTCTTTAGGGAGCATGGCTGGTACTTCAGTGTGCCATGGAGTATTTCTCCTCTCTCAACTCTTTCCTCCCTGTACAGTTAATTCCCCTGAGATTTATTTCATTATCTTGGTACAGTTCAGTTACTAGTTTCTTGTCAAGCATTTGACCCTCATTTTCAGTCTTTGCATTTTCTGATTCTAAAGATGCACAATGACTTTGAAGAGTATTAATATAATATGTATGCTTTTATCTTCTCTGGCTAATTTGCTAATATAGCATCAGTTTTTTCAAAAGTTTTAAGGAAGCATTTTCTTGACGGCATGCATGTGTCTTCAAAGCTTCCCATCTAAGTGGCCTCTAAGATGTGACCCTTTTATTATATCTAGCTCCTAGTGGCCACCATCTGTGTCATCTCCAAGGGTAGCAAACAAATTTCTCATCAACATTCAGACTCTGGATCTGACAATCCTTCTTACGTAGAGGTTTTCCAAACATACCTTTGTGTTTCAACCTTTTCTCCCCTCCTGTCCATTGAATCACTCACTCTTTCCATCCCTTACTTTCAAATAAAAGTAGTTTTAAACTTTTCTGAAGATTGGAAATTTTAGCAACACTTTTCTTCAATAATATCTATAGTTGTGTTTTACTCTTCTGACATAAATTTTAAGATTATTTTGGTTTAAGTCACTTGGGATTAGATGGATTCCAAAATCCTTCAATGACTGTACGGTATTTTTCTTGTAATATCAACCATCACCTGATCTGGTTCTGAATAGATTTCTTTCCTTCACTTTTTTTTTCTAGCAAGTCTATTTTAATGTCAAAAAGTGAGACCTAGTCCATTTAAAAATATTTACCTTCATATTCAGCATTTCAAATAGCTTTGTTTCAAGTCTAGCCTCCAACAATGAGATGTCCAGTGCTTTGTACTCATTCTTAAAATGCCAGATCCTGTCATAAAATTTAACTTTGTCTTTCTTCTAGGACAGAAAATATTCCATCCAGCTTTTTAGCTCTATGCTTATAAAGCATGATTTTTAGCTATATAAAATTCAGTGATAGCTGCCCATGCCACCATCTCCTGGGACGATCTCAGAGTCCTGACCTGGACTCACCTGCAGGTGTAGTGCTCAAAGCCTTGCACATGCCCTCCGGGATAAGCCTGTGGTAAAGCCTGCCTTCGTGTGCCTTAGTGTGGCCTCGGTGGCACATTAAGAGCTTCAGGTTGCTAGAGCCCTATTGTGACACCAGACTACAGGGAAGCCATATTCCACTCAGAACCAAGTCAGCAACTGACAGTGAAGATGAACCAGGGAAGCCATATTCCACTCAGAACCAAGTCAGCAACTGACAGTGAAGATGAACCAGTAGGGAGGGGGGTCAAGAATGTGGACATACTTCCTCTCATTTTTATCTCATCAGGAAACAAAAATAAAGTGGTGATATTTATGTGACCTCCAGGGAAGAAGAGTGAGATGTTTATGGACTCAGCCCACCTGAAAACCATAAGTAAACAATCCATGAGATGTCACAACTTCCAAGATTCCTGGGTATCAGGAAACTCCCCTGTCCATGTCATGTGCTAAGGCTCCTTCTTCTCTATATCAGGCTTCCAGGCTACAGTCCCAGAGATGCATTCTGCTCTGAGAAGTCTCCCCAAAACACAGCCTACTGCAGTCTATTGTTGGTCAGTATAGTATGTGTGTGTTTTAAGATCAAGAACTTTAAAAGGGTTTTTGCTTGCCTTTAAATTATGATTGGAGATTTTTCTTTTATCCCTTTAATTCTGTCAATTTTCCCTTCATGTATTTTAAAGCTGTTTTTGTTGTATGTCATCTTGATGAGTTGTTCCTTTTATTACTAGGAAATGCCTCTCCTGATACCTGATAACACACCTTGTCTTAGAGTCTGATGGTTTCGATGTGTTTTCATACAGACACATTCACATTTTTATGGTATATCTTTTTGTACTCTTACTTTCAACAAATCTATGTTTTCATATTTAAAGTGTATTTCTTTTAAAAAAGCATACACTTTGGTAGTGTTTTTCTATTCTGTCATTTGACAATGGAGTGGTCATTATATTACACTTAATGTAATGTTAAGTTTAAGTCTACCATCTTGGTATTTGTTTTCAGTTTGGTTCATCTGTTCCTTGTTCTTGTGTTACTCATTTTTTGCCTCTTTGAGTTAATTAAATATCTTGCTATTCCATTTTATCCCCTCTATTGATTGTTTTCACTATACTTTAGTGGAATGTTTTCCCCCAGTGGTTGTATCTTGAGATTACACAATATACATCTTTAACTTATCATTTTCTCTTTCAAATAATCTTACTAAACGAACAGTCTTAAGAATCTTACAAAATTATAACTCAATTTATTCATCTGCTATTCTTTGTTTCTTTTTTGTCTTATGTTTTATTTACTCATAGGTAAATGAGTAGGTACTCATAGGTAAATATATTATTTTGCATTAAATAGTCATTAGTTTTTGTAGATAGATAGATTGATAGGTAGATAGATAAATTTTTAAAAAGTCTTTAATACTTATCCAGATGTTTATCCATTTAGCCATTCTACTACTTTTCATTCCTGTGTGTGGGTCCAGGTTGCCATCAGGAATAATTTCCCTTCAACTTGAAAAATTTCCTTTTTCATCTCTTATAGGGCATATCTGCTGAAAATGAATGCTTTCAACTTATGTTGCCTATTTTATTTTACTTTCATTTTTATGAGCGTAGAATAAAAATATATTTAAGCAGAAATATATTTTTGCTGAACAGTGAATGCCATGTTAATAGTTACTTTCCTGCAGCACTTTTCAGTTACTACATTGTCTTAAGACAAACCAATGTTTTAAATGAAAAGTCAGATATTCTCAAAGTTGTTCCCTGTATATGATGTCTTTTTCTCTCATTGCTTTTAAGATTTACTCTTTCTCTTTGTTTTTAAGCAGTTTAGTTATAAAATACCTCACAGTTTTGTTGTTATTATTGGTTTTATGTCTGTTTCTTTCTTTGTTGCTACATTTTCCCTATTTGGGTTTCAGTTAGCTTTCCTCACACATGTGTTGAAATACTTCAGTTTTGGAAAACACTCAGCTCTTCAAATATTTCTTCTGCTCCATTCTCTCCTTCATAGCCTTCTTGGGGTTTCAATTATACATATGTTAGACCATTGATATTGTGTTACAATCACAGATTATCTGTTCTATTTTCTTTACTCTTTTTTTCCCCTGGTGTTCAATTTGGATGATTTTATTGACCTGTCTTAAATTTTACTGATCATCTCTTCTGCTGGGTTAGTCTACTATTCAACCCACTAAATGAGTCTTGCGTTTGTGGTACTATAATTTTCATTTTTATCATTTCCATTTGGTTCTCTCTGTCTCTCTTTTAAGATTTATTCATTTATTTGAGACAGAACTAGAGCAGGGGAAGGAGCAGAGAAAGAGGGAGATAAGCAGACTTTCCACTGAGTGGGGAGTTTGACTTGGGGCTTGATCCCAGGAACCTGAGACCATGGCCTGAGCTGAAATCAAGAGTCAGATGCTCAACCAACTTAGCCACCCAGGCAACCCTCCATTTAGTTCTTTCTTACTGTACCTATATCTCTGCTGAAATTCCCCAACTATTAAGGCCTGTTCCCTGCTTTTTCCATTATATATATTTAATATATTTATCATAGCTTTCCTTTTAATCTTTGTCTGCTAAGTTCAACATCTGGGCCATCTGTAGGTCTGCTTCTGTTTCTTGGTTTTTTAATTTTTATTGAGGGGACACATTTTTCTGCTTCTTCACATGTTCTATAATTTTTTGTTGTATATCAGCCTTCATGGTTTTCATAGCAGTAAATAATATTTATTCCCAGAAAAGGCTCATTTCTTCCTCAGTAAGTCCACCAATATGTGGAGAAGGATGTGGAAAAGGGGATTGAAATAATCTAATATGTACAATAGATCCGAACCAAGCTTTACTATTGTTTTAATTAACTTCAGCTCACCATTGACTTTAGATGTATTGAGGGAGGAAATAGGACATGTCCTTTAGCTAGACTGAACTTGGAAATGCTCCAGAGATGTCTTCATGCCTAGCATAACAGCCAGCATTTATGAACCACTGGAAATCTCTCCCTCTTTCACACTCCAGTCCCCAACTGTCCGGATCTAAAGACTTCTCTCTCCACCACCATTGGAGAGCTGCTGAAGTGAAGGGAATGAAGATTTGTTTGCACCTTAAGATCTTTGTCAGCTCTTCTGTCCTGCCCTGGCCTGTCTCAACTACCCTCACACACTCAGTAAAAGCCTGCAGGAAATAGTTGTCAAGCAAATACAGATTCTTTCTGTGATTGGGCTGCCTCAGAATTCTAATCTATGATATCAGCCCACTTGCAGCTGTTAAAAGTTTGTTAACAGCTGGGCTGACTATACTTACATTATCCTCAACTTCCCCCCAGGGGCTGAGGGTGCTCCTCTTCTCACTGTGTCCCTAGGAGTGATAAAAAACTATAGAACTCTTCTCTCCAAGGAAAGGTTAATCCCATTTTAGAAGTTAATTTATCCAGGTTTCCTTGGATCTTCAGCTCTTTGGTGACTTATTTCATACCCACAGCTTCCACTTCCCCACAAAAAAATCATCCTTTCACCATTCCCAAGTATTTAAGGCATGCATACCAGAGGCAGGTCCACCTGAGAAGACAGACCTGGAAGCAGTCTCAAGGTCTCTTGACAGAGAGCTCCAGGGTCTCAAGGACTAAATCACTCTGTAGAAGGGGATTATTCATTCTTCCTCTAACAGATCAGTGGGGAAAGACACAGACAGAGGAGGACTTGAACTGCAAGGACCTCTAAGGCCCAGGAGAGGGCCTTCCCCTATCTCTTGACTAGGTTTAAAGACAGTACTGATAACATAGTATTTTGGAGATAGGTCGGCAAACTTCATAGAGAGAGGGCAAATGTGGAAGGCAAATAAATGATGCTAAGGATGACCTTTGATTCTTTTCCTAGGGCCAGCTCTTATAGCTATAAGATAATAAATAATAATATAGATAATAGAACATACATATCTCCTCTCCAAGGATAGAAGGTGGCTTCAATGTTGATGGGATACTCTAAAAGAAACAGGGTAGAATATATCTTCTAGAAAGCTAATGTCTCTAGATGGCCATATTATAAGGAGCAAAAACTAGAGCATAGAATAATTCAAGACAGATTATGCCGCAAAAAACCAAAATATACAAATTCGACCCATATGAGAATGAATGTGACAACTTAACAGAGAAATGACATCATGGTTAGATTTTACATTGCTTTCCAACCAAAAAAATCATAAAATGCTGATGTCATTTGAAGATAATTTTCTTGTCTTGGCTGGGTTATGGTTTAATTGATAATTTAAGCAGAACTTCAGTTACAAACAAAATTTATTTTCACTTTTTAAGGTACATAGTTTTTGCATATGAGGGTATTATTTATAATTATGTACATTCCTATATTTAATTCAACAGATATGTGGTGAAAATGTTAATGTAAGAGACCACAACCTATGCTAGAATAAAAAGATAACTTTATTTTAATTAAATGTTGTACTTCACCATGTCTGATGTAGATAATCTAAACCTTGATGAAATTTAGTTTTCATTTTAGCAATATATATTTCATTTAGCATTGTTGTCCCCCCCCCCCCATACACACACCAATGCGAATTTGTTAAGATCACTTTAGAGAGGTGGGAGAATTTGTTCCCTTTTTAAAGCAGTGCTGAAGAGTGAAGACAGAGCATTGCGGTTAAAATAGCAGATGGAATACATACTTAATTTCACCCTCTCCCTCCCAAAGCCACCCTATATTGACAGTAAACAAAAAATTGGAATGAATTGAAATGAATAAAGAAAACGGAAGAGCATGGAACAGCAGAGAGCTGTTGACATA
Source organism: Spilogale gracilis (assembly GCA_004023965.1). NCBI lineage: Eukaryota > Metazoa > Chordata > Mammalia > Carnivora > Mephitidae > Spilogale > Spilogale gracilis. Next base: position 72,321 of record PITA01001250.1, on the reverse strand, counting down.
TGTTTTAGAAAACGACAAGGGAATGGATCAAGTGGCACTTCATTTAGCTGAACAGCAATGTGGAAACCCAGGTGCCTGCAGAGGAGAGGCCAACAAGAAGCAAATAGGAATGCCCTAGGGAACCTGGGAAAGCACAGGGAGTGAAAGCAAATGAGATCGCAGAAGCTAGAGGTGACATATGGAGCTGAAAACAAGACTTGGTTGAGATTTTTAACAGGTGGACTCCCAAATCCCCTCTGCAACCTATGCATCCTGGCAACTGCCCCCTACACCCACCACAGGAGACAGGAGCTAGGGTCCCTTATTCTCTGGAGTGACTTAACTAGGGAAGCTATAAACCCAGCAGTTTTGGAAACAGTGGCAGGTAGGTGTAATACTAAAATCTGTTAGATTAAGTGGAAATCTGCATGGTCAATAGTAATAATCTCACCTTCCTTTCAAATCTTCTTACCTAACTTTTCTCCCAGGATGCTGACAACTGGGCTTGTTGCTTCTAGATAGCACATTGGAGGAGGGGCTTCTCTGGAAGATCTAACTACCCAAGTAGGGAGAATTCTAGAATGTTTCAGGAAAGGCTCAGCTTCGTCTAATCCCCTTATAGTAATGTCCTAATGCCCATAATATGTTGCAGAAGCAGATAACTAGGAAATACTAGATGCAGTGGAAGGTCTCTAACATAAAAGAAACCAAAGCAAACAAACAAGAAATTGAAGGAAACAAAGATTGCAGGGAAGAAATGAAAGCTTAAAAAATGTATATTCTCATAAATATTAGAAAAGAAATTGGGTCCATGAACTAAAACATGATGTTTTTAAAAAGGAATGATTAAAGACAAATAGAATTCTTATAAATTAAACATATGTTAGCAGAAGTAGAATATTCAACTAAAGAGAGAGGAGGTGACAAAAACATTACTGGAAGAGAAAAAATAATAAAATTAGAGACTCCATTTAACGGGTCCAACATCCCACTAAAAGGAGTTTAGTTTCAATAAAATAACAGAGGAAAGAGAGTGCAGAAATTGCTTCCAAAATGTAAAAAAATTTCCCCAGAATTGGAAGATATGACTAAAAATCCCTCAAATTGCAAACACAATCAGTTGTGGGGGGAAAGGGGGCCCACACCAAAGTGTACTATCATGAGATATCAGAGCCCTAGGGATAAAGAGAAAACAATAGGAGTGCCTGGGTGGCATAGTCAGGTAAGGGAATGACTCTTGGTTTCAGCTCAGGTCATGATCTCAGGTGGTGAGATCGAGTCCCCCATGCAGGGCTCCATGCTCAGCTTGGAGTCAGCTTAAGATTCTCTCCCCCTCTCCCTCTGGCCTTCCTGCTCATGCACTCTCTCTGTCTCTCTCAAATAAATAAATAAAATCTTTTTAAAAAGAAGAAATAATAAAACAGAATGACCCCTTGAAAACAACACTAGAAACTAAAGGATTGTGAAGAAATTCCTTGAAATTTCTGGGGGAAGTGTGGTTCTAAACAATGAATTCTGCATTCGTCAAGTTAGCAATTAGTGGAAGAAAAAAATAGAGATATTTTCAAGCATTCAAACTCTCCAGAAGTTCATTTGCCCTAAGTGTCTTTCTCAGGAAGCTACAAAGGGCAGTCCCAGCCTGACAGCGCTGGAGCTCCGTTGCCACAGTAAGGACTTGGGGGCAGGACTGGGGGCCTGAAAAAAAATAGTTGACGTAATTGTCTATATTAAGAGGAATGTTACATAGTTAATGAAGAGTTTGAAAAAAATGTAGTGATCAGAAAATAAAAGTTAAGCACACAAAACTATGACTCAACTACCAATGTCAAAGAAAAAAATACTGTGTAAAGGAAAGGAAGTGGAGTCATAAATCCCATGTGGTTTACATGTGAACAGTATATGCATAGCCAAGGTAATGTAAACACTGATTAGTGCTTCCCTAGAATTGTTGTGTATCTAAATTGGGAGGATTAAGGGAAGAAAAGTGTGTGTGTGTGTGTGTGTGTGTGTGTGTGTGTGTGTGTGTGTGTTTAAATGAGAGAGAGGCAGGGAGGGGAGAGATATTAAAAGCATACCTGCTGGGGCGCCTGGATGGCTCAGTTGGTTAGGCAACTGGCTTCGGCTCAGGTCATGATCCCAGAGTCCCGGGATCGAGCCCCCTGCTCGGCAGGAAGCCTTCTTCTCCCTCTCTCACTCCCCCTGCTTGTGTTCCCTCTCTCGCTGTATTTCTCTCTGTCAAATAAATAAGTAAAATCTTTTAAAAATACAAATAAAAGCACACCTGCTGGAGGAAGTATCCTTAAGAACTAATGGTAAGGATTTAGTAGGAGACCAATAGATATCAACATTGAAAAAATAAAAAAAAAAATAATAAGTGTGTGAGAGTGTCAAGTATCATTTAGGAATATGGAGTGATTATCATAATTAATAGTTAAGAGTTGAAAGTGGTTGACTGTGGAATTTATGGATGGGGAAGGTATAGGTGGGATGGGACATTCTTTTAAGCTCTATCATCCTATATGACTTTTAAAAATATGTGCATGAATTTTTTTAAATATGTGAAAGTTACATTTAAAGAAACTGAATGCAATAAGTACTAGAGTTCAGTGGCTTTCAAGCTGTGCTTCCCAGATTCATGGATGTTTCCGCAGGGACTGCTTTACAGAAGAGGGACCTGGGTCAGCCTCCCACATAGGTCTCCGCTAAAGGAGCTCTGCCTTGTCATTGTTAAGTTTCTGTGAACTAATTCCTTTGAACAAAGGCTTCCATAGAAAACAACATCACCGGGGTGCCTGGGTGGCTCAGTTGGTTAAGCGACTGCCTTCGGCTCAGGGCATGATCCCGGAGACCCGGGATCGAGTCCCACATCGGGCTCCCTGCTCAGCAGGAAGCCTGCTTCTCCCTCTCTCAGTCCCCCTGCTTAGGTTCCCTCTCTGGCTGTGTTTCTCTCTGTCAAATAAATAAAATCTTTAAAAAAAAAAAAAAAAAGAAAAAAGAAAACAACATCACCAACAACAAACAAGTTTGAAAAGCACCGATTAGCCATGTGCATATGTGAAGAAAAAACTGCTCCCAGACAGATAAGCTGAATATAATAACTCTCAGACTTGATCCAGTCTTGATATCCCTTGCCATTTTCTTTTACTGCACAAAGCAGAATTGTTCCATTTCTAAATCTTGATGAATCTCAAGAAGCTTGGAGTAGATGATTTCTTCCCCATACCAAAGAAAACCAATTTTAGCAACCACAGTAACACCACAAAACACTTAGCATTGACTTTTCAAAAATATTTATGTAGCCAGATATGTCTGAAGATTTGAGATCCACATCCATGTCATGAAGTGTCCAAAAGACACATAAATTTCTCATTACCAGATCTTGAAAAGTAAAGACCTAACTTAGGTGTTTCCTGAGAAGAAATCACAAAATACCCAGCAGATGTTCGAAGGCCAGACATCCTAAACCTCCCCCTCTAAACTTGGCTCTCCTCCAAGTTTACCTCATCAAAGTAGCTGCTTCCTGGTCCAGCTTACAGCCTGGCACCTGCCTCTAGTACGCCAGATTCTATTCCCTGGTCCCTTCCTTTGTTCTCACCGGTTCCTTTAAGATCACTCTTTTCTTTGGATATTTTCCTCCATATCCTTCTTAAAATTTACGTAAGCCCTCTTGAGCTTCATCTGTGTCTCTTTCCATATTGAAAAGCCTCCTCATTTCCCTTCCCCCTCCCCTCCCAACAATCCACGTGCCATTCAGCAGACCCAGAGGAGAAATAGAGATGTCTCTTCAAAGACCAGAGGAGAAGGAGAGTGTGGGAAAAACTACAGTTATTCTAGTTTGAGTATTTTGGGTGAGGGTGTGTGTATACCCAGAAATCATTTCTGTATGATTCCTGCTAGTCTTTACCTTTCCTTCTAATGCCTACAGAAGTTCTAACATAGTAGAAAATCATGCTGCATGTACATTTATGTGCCAGGATTTTTAACCTAGGTGTTATCCCCTGTTTTTCTGTTGTCCTCAAAAGTCTCATTGTTCCAGTTATTCTACTAAATATGATGCTATCATTAGTATATTTATACAGAAGGACCTTCCCTTGTTAAGGCTATTTTCATACCATATGTATTAAAAATGAGTGCCCATTTCATCCAATTTTTAAATTGATTGGCATTTAATAATATGCTGCTTCTATATCTGTTGTTGGAGCCTCCATTTTTTAAAATGTTTTTTAATGTGTAGTTTTCTATTTTTTCTTGGGCAGTACCTATTCTATTTTAATTGCTTTCAAAGAACTATAGCTTGGATTTATTACTTGTTCTTTGGGGAGGGGAAAGAAACTCTTCACCACTCCCCCCCACCCAAAATATATTTTTGTATAGTGTCTCAGTCCATTCAAGCTGCTATAACAATATTACCACTGACTGGGAAACCTACAAACAACAAGAATTTATTTTTCATAGTTTGAAAGCTGGAAGTCCAATATCAAGACACTAATAAATTCAGTGTCTGGTAAGGGCCTACTTCCTTGTTCACAGGGGGCCATTTTTTGCTGTATTCTGGTGCAAGGGTAAAAAGAGGACTCACTTGAAGGGCACTAATCCCATTAATGAGGGCACCACCCTCAGGACCTAATCAACTTTCAAAGGCCCCACTTCCTAATGCCATCATATTGCAGATTATGTTTTAATGTATGGATACTGCAGGGGAGAGAGAGAAAATAGTCAACATTTAGCAAGTAGTATATATATTTTTAAAAATATATTATATGCAAAAGACCAAAAAAATCACCTGTAAGACCATCCTCCTGAGAATATTACTGCTAGTCTTTAAAGGAAGCCAACCAGGAAAAAATAACAGGGAGCACTTGCTTTTCAATGACCTAATTCTTCATACACATGGATGCCTTGCAGATCAACTGTTTGAACACCTTACTCACCCCAGTAAGGAGCCTGCTACCAGCATCTGCCATCCACAGAACTGTGCTAATACAGTCTATTTCTGGAGAATGGTGCACAGATTAACTGCTTGTTCATGATAAATCAAGGGTATCTGATTTGCCTGTTACATGCCCAGTTTTCTTTGGAAGCAAGCCCTGGAAGCTATTTTTCTGATCAAATCCTAACTCTTGTGTTAGTGCTTATGAAAGAGAAAAATAACATTTACTCACGATAAAGACTGACTTCTAGCAATTATAAATCTTATCAATTACCTTGTGAAGGTCGGGGTGGGAGGAAGAAGAAAAAGAATTCCCATTGTCCTCACTCAACCTGGAGGTTGGACAAATGCAGACTGTTCTAGAATTTCCATGATGGCACAGATGAGAACATAAGGGGAAATAAAGTTGGTAACCCAAGGGCATGTCTGATTGATAAATGTTACACTATAAGGAGTGGCTAGTAACAATTCAAAAAGAAAATGATTACACTTCACTAGCTAATATGAAATATTAGAAGGACCTAACATTTCCCTTTTTTCTCTGTTTTTCTTAGAAGGCAGCAAGCTTAACAGGAATGATCTTAGCAATATTTTCCATGTTGGTATTCAGAGCTAATCACTCATACAGACAAAAATTTATGATTTTTTTTCCTTTGGTAAAGGGATTCAGTACCTCATATAATTTCCATATACTCTTTTGGTTAATGTCTTAAAAAGAGATAATTTTTCCCCAAGCCATTAAGATAGATATATAGTGAGTCAATATATAATCATTTTCCACAAGTTAAACTATGTACTTTTACTTAAACAGTTCTTTAGTTTCAAACAACAGCTCTTGAGCATCAGTTACATGCTGGTGTTCACTCAGAGATACAACATAAGTGAATAGCGTGGCCAAACGTGAACCAGATGGCCTACTGCCAACCCTGTCCTCTCATCCTAGTTCACCTGTGTTATGACACCATCCATTAGCCTTGGGGAGAAGTGTTTTGACAGAGGGAAGAAGACACACAGGGACAGGGAAATGTGCTCTCCGGGTGAGTGATTATTCTTTTCTCTATTTATGAAGTAATCTGGATACGCCTATTTATTGGGATTGCACATAGCTTGAAGCGTCCCTAAGCCAATCAGCTTTGAAAATAAGAATAAGGAAAGTTTCTTCCTCCTCTACCAACTTCTTTTAATTTTTTTTTAAAGGATATCTAGTAACAGGTTAAGGAGTGAGCAAGCTGGTAGAACGCCAGTCTATACCGGGCATCAAAATATCACCAAAATACATCAGTAACATGATGCTAGTGAATCAGGTGTTCGCTCATGGTTCGCTAACATGGTCATGTGCAGATGTGGTACCAGACCACCTAGAACAGATAATGTCAATCCAACCACAAAGTGGAAGCTGTCTTTTTGGAGTCACCCTTTGGCCGTTGAAGATTTTTGAGATGTGTGCACAAGATGCAAGGAGCAGCTGCAGTTACACCACTACCCCGAGCCCGGCAGCGGACAGCTGCCCCGAGCCGGCAGCCACAGCCACATGAAACTTGGGACGCCAGAAGGCATGGCGTTGTGGTTTGTCTGATTGCTGAAATGATACATCCTTTGTTGGGCCTTTCAAGAAGTTGCCTGGTCCCTAAAATGGCATACAATAAATTCACTCTTTTAAACATGGAGAGGTAAGTTATTTGTAGCAGCTGCAAACCTTTTGGCCCCCGTGCCCATTAAGTAAATATTGAACACAAGTTTATTAGTAGTGATTTAAAGGGACTGTACATTATTTTCCTTGTCTGACCCTATTTGGGGAAACATATATTTTTCTCATTTCCGTACACTCAGTTTTTGTTTGTTCACGTGTGTGTGTGTGGGTGTGTGTGGGGGTGTGTGTGTGTGTGTAGTCCTAACCAGTTTGCAAGACAGTCCTGGAAAAGAAGACTTGACAAGGAGATAGAAGTGGTTTTTTGCACCCTCTTCCCCTGCTGTCTACAATGCAAAATATAGGATAATTGAAATCAGTTTTTCCACAATTCTTATGAGCAAGGTTTTCTCTCTCAGAAAAGCCACAGAACTGAACAACCATGCTCCAGGATACTGTCAAGCAGGCAGCGTGACTGTTTCTTCCCCCAATGGGTCCCAACTCTTTGACTAATAAGGAAATTCAACTTTTAATGCAAGATTTGCCATTTCACTTTTTTACTGCACGCATAACCATTTAAAGTAAAATTATATATGAATATTAAAACTTAAATGCTGTGCGACATCGAAGATACCTGTAATGCCCCCAAATATTCACTCCATTCTCCCTAAAGTTAAGAAAAAAAATCCAGGAAATTTACTTGTTTGTATTATGTGTACCTGGGGAAGTTTTTCATGCAGAGCAACAGAACAAAACATGAGCTGCCTTGCTTTCTGCTTCCAGGAATGCCAATCAGAGAACATTCTTTTTCAGACAGCCAAGTTTGGAAGTCAGTTGGTTTCTGGCAGTAAGAAGGGGGAGGGGACGGCAGGAGGGAAAGCACAGTGAGTCCTCAAGGCTGATCTGAAGTTTCCAAGTGTTTCCGTAATAGCCATCAATGAAAGCATCTCCTTTTACCCAGCAGAGACAGGTAAAAAGACAGCTGAGTAAATGGGCATTAGATGTAGCAGCAGCGGAAGCTCAGTCAGAGGAAAGAGGGGGGAGGAGGGAGGGCATTTGAAAGCCTGCCATTGGTGAGCTTACCAAAGGCATCTGCCAGTGGGACTTCAATGGAATGTGAAACCAAATCATTTTCAAGTTAAAGATAGACACAGTGTACACCAGGATCTAGAAGCTGGATTTTAAACTCCTGTCGCTCCCTAGAATTTCAGAGAGTTCTGTTATGATCTCTGTAGTAATTAGCAATTTGGCCAAAGTTGGTTTTTCAAGTGACGGTGCTAAGAATTCATGAACGGTCTGGATCTCCTGGAATGAAAAGGGCTTAAGAGCTCCTGGTGTCCATACTCTAGGGTAAGTGAAAAGATGGGCTTTAAGGCACATTACTCCTCTGGGAAGGTTAACATTGAATTTTTCTTTGTATTTGGATAAATGAAAAAGTAATCATGAAGATTTTCCAGTACTGTAACTTTCTTACCTTTCTCGAGATATTTGGCATTTTACAAGTTATGCAGCAGAGAGAAATAGAGTACTTCAGCTTAGTTTTAATATGTACCTGCGTGTCTGTCACTTCAGTTTTGCTTTATCAGCCTTACTTGCATTTTCCTCCCTTGATTCCTTAAACACCTGCTGTTATTGAATTACAATGTCAGTAGATGTATGTCACAACACCCAGTAAATGTTACTGTGTTTATGATGCCTTTGGTTGCAACTGTTTTATGGTGAGATGGAGGGATTTCCTTGCATGGCACAATGACACTTTGTAATTTAAAAAATGAAAAAGGAAAGTAAATAAAAAAAGGAAAAAAGAAGTGGTCTAAAGGTGGGATGAAGTGCCTAAGGAGCCTTTAGAAGATAATCTGTGTTTAAAAAAAAATGAGAAGAAAATAGGCAGTTTTCCATTGGAGAGAACAATTTATTAATAGAAGTTATTTTTTTTGGTGTCACCTCATTAATTCCAAGCAGGTTCTCTTCCTCCAAAAAGCTGATATTTTGTAAGTGAAAAGAGGCATTCTGATTATGTGAAGCTTAAGAGTGGAGGAGGGAGAGTTGTCTTATTTGCTATTACCACGTTGCATTTTAAGGATTGCAAACTTTTTTCTTCAAAAGAAGGAATGACAAACTTCAGTTCTCTTCATGTTTTGACCATGTATAGGTTTTGTTTCTTATTTGTCAAATGACCTCTCAGCTCTTCTCTTCGAGACAGTTTCCCAAACTTGCACAGCATTCCTTCTGAATAAATATTGTCCATAATAGTCACAGAGGACATGGTGTGAAATGGAAATTCTACTTTATATGGGGAAAATAAACCTACTGATGTTCTTAGTGCAGCGTGGGGCTGAACAGTTGTTAAATGTAACTGGCTGGGTTTTGCCCTGTCAGATACACCCGATTCTAATGAACTGAGTCAGCTACACAAAGTACAAACAATGAATGACTTAACGGGGATCTTTCAGTTTTGATAAGAATAAATGATATGCAGCGTTACCCTTCTAAAATGAAAAATGAGCATTATATAGAGTCACTTGATTTTACAGCTATCAAATGATCTAGCAAGGCCAAAACAAAATGTGAAGTTGGCAGGGCTCAGTTTTGATGTCCCCACCCTCCTTTCTCTGCCCACTTTCCCCGCTTCCCTTCCAGTCCTCCTTCCTTCTCCTTCTGGACCCCTGATTATCACTCCTCAGTACCCTTCCTTTCTTGTGGTCAAGACCTATCTTCTAGACAGTTGCAGTGAATTTTCACTTCATTTCTCCACAAGCAGATGGTACCTTTGTAACTTTTCCCTCGTGACGTTGACTCCTGTTTCCCTTGCTTCACCCAAGCCGAGTCCTGACCTGCTGATAGTAGGAGTGAGCCTGGCAGAAATCATGGGTGTTTCCAAGAAATCTGTGAATGCAAGCACGTGTGCGCTCTCCCTATACACCTGAACACACACAAACACACTGCCAGCTGACTTGTACTCCATTAATATATTTCTGATTGAATTATACAAAGAAAAAAATTATATCAGGCTTTTCAGTATGGGGTCTTATTTTTGTTTTCAGTGTACCAAAAGAAAACCAAAAAAGAGCACAAAATTTTAAATTCTAAAATGTAAGAATTTTAAACCATGAGGCCAAATTGCGTTGACAAGGAGGACAAGTATTTCTCTGCTGCTGTCATGTCACTCATAGTTTCTAGTGCCCTGCTGAAATTTGTCAAGTTTGAGCTTTACTTCACTGAATATAATACATGTAGTTTTATGACATGTGTGCTAATTCTAATATCTCAAGCGTTACTAGATTTGTTTTTCTTATTATTGTCCCTGCCAATCCTTACTGATCGTGTCCTATTTTCTTGGTTGCTTAGATATCTTTGACTATCTGTTGGAAATGTATTTTAAAAATCACTTGTAAGAATCAGTTGAGACCTAGTGGTTTTCCTCCAGAGGAGACTTTGGTTTGCTTCCGCCCACCTAGGAGCAATATCAGACCAGAATTTTCTTTGTCAAAGTGCAACACCTAAGTTTCCTGAATGACCCCTGTGTGAGAAACAAGGCTGCAAATCTGTGTGAGGAATCGTTTTGGTTTCTTTTTTTTTGGGGGGGGGGGGGTTCACTCCTACCCTGAAGGAAGATGTGGCCTCTTGAGATCCCAAGTTAAGGTTGTGTTAGTTTATTTATGCCCTCACCTGAGGATCATTAGCTTTGACATTCCCACAAAACCTATAAGGCCACCTGAAGTCCAGCTGGTTTCACAGATTTTTGTTCCCTATACTCATATGCTCAGGAGCCAAAGCTTTCAAAGATAAGTTACCTCTCTTGAGTTCTGGTCTCCCAAATATCTGTGTGTGAAAACCTCACCATCTTATTAGCTCTTCGTTGTTTCAGTATTTTAAATATCTTTAGTTAGTGGGAGTGTCAGTCCAAATTATTTCCTTACTGTTACCAGAAAAGTAAATTCACTCTGCTACTTTTATAGTTACTTTTAAAAAAATATATACTCATTCTAGAGAAGGTGTTAGTTTAGTCTGCTAACATCATTGATGATTTTGAGTAACTTTTCTGATTTTTAGTTTTAGTTGTGGCCTTTTAGAGAAATTTGGAAATGCATGGAGGATTCATGTTTCTCAACCTTATTGGAGCTGTCAACAATACTTAACATTCCTTTTATTTGTCCCTAGCTGGCCCCTTCCCTTAGTCATCTCTTCAGTGTCTCTAATCCACCCCACCACCATCACTGACAGCTGCTGACCTTGGCGCCTCTCACTTTCTGTTCGCCTTTATCCAAGTATCTCCGCATTTTAAAAATTATCTTAAATACATTCCTTCTTTTCCATTCTCCTTGAAACTGCTCTAGTTCAGTTCTTTATCACCTCAGTTGGGTATTATTATGGTCTCCCAATTGTTCTCCTGCCTCTAGGGTCTCCCCCCCAACACATCTCCCACCCTGGGACCAACACCCCTATCTTCTCAAAATTATAGACATAAATGGATTGTGTCCTTACTTAAAAATCCCTAGTAGTTTACCATTCCCTTCAAAATAAATTCCTTAGTGTGTCCTAAAGGCCTTATCACAAAGCCTCAAGCTATTTGTCTAATACCATCTCCATTACTTCACTGGTCATCGCCAACACTTTAATCACACATAATTCCTGCCTCCAGAATATTCCATACCTTATTGTATCTCTGTGCTAGTCCACCTACCTGCCCTGTTCCCCACCCTGAATTCCCATTGTTCATCTTCTTTGTGGATAAATCCCACTTCTTCGAGGTTGACCTCGGAAGTCACCTTCCCTGAATTTTCTTTACTTATATAGTTTGCTTGCTATTCTGGGAACCTCTGAAGGCAGGGACTGTGTCTTGATCACTTTTGTATTTTCAGTAACTGACACATAGAAACCAGTCAATTTAAGTTTAAGGAAATGAACAGGCAACTATTATGAAGAAGTTTTGTCTCAGTGATTCTTTATTCACTTTATTCTTTTTCATCCTAAACATCATTATTCTTCTGACCTTAGACCTTTTTCTGGAATCGTGATCATTAGTGCTCCTCTGCGTCAAGTAGAGTCAGTTAAAAATGCATGTGTTTGTTTAGTTATTGCTGTTTTGCAGGGAGGAGGCCATCTATTTCCATTTTTGCCAAATGAGACGCTAAAACATCATTGTGATGATGAGAGTGACCATAGGTGTTAAGTATAAATTACCTGTATATTGTTAGAGAGATTCACGATAAAAAGGAAAGTCACGGACTTGGAAAACTGACATGTTTCAACAAATCTAGCCCACACTGCTGGGTAACACTGATGGAAAAAGTCAACCTGACACAACTAGATCAGAATAATCTCCCTGCATGTAGCCTGAATCTGAACCATCAGAAAACACAGGATTGTTGTTCAGATCACAGTATGGTGCTAGAAGAAAAGCAGCTAATTGCTTATGTGCTATGACATTGTGACCCTAAATCTTAAAGGTGGATGAAATTTTTTATTTGAAAACTTTAAGGGCTTCAATGTAAATCTCATTTTGCAATGCTGAATTTAAACAACAACAACAACATTGCATTTAATTATTAAAAATTGAATAGTTGGTGGGAACCAGAGAGAGAGGAAATACAGCTTATTAATCTTAGGATGTTTAATTTCCTATTCTTCAGATCATTTATAACTTTGTCACACATTTATTATATGCCTTTGACATACCAACACCTGAGATTTAGAAAAATAAAAACCTGGTTGAATTTTTTTCTTCTATGGGACTTTCCTACCTCCACAAAGGAAAAAGCCCTAATATGGGTGGGGTCAAAAAATATTTTAAATATAATAAATAAATAAGTAAATAAATAAATGTTGTTTTAAATAAAAATCTTTGAATCTAATCAAATGTTCAAAGTCAAAATCTAGATGAGAACCCAGATTTATCTATAACAAAATATGAAAATATAATATTATATTTATATATTTTCTATATATTTTCTTTTTTGCCTCATCAGTAAAAAACAAATTAAGACTAGCTCTTGAAAATTGCTTGATTTTTAAATCACAGCTTTCAAGTAGCTGAGCTAATCTGCTTTATTAATTCAATACATCTCTATCAAGCTCCTAATTTGTGACTTAACTGTGCTGGATTAAGAAATTATTTATCTAGTCCCCTTTACTGGACACTGACCCTGGAGTTTGTCATATGAAACAATGGATGTAATTCCTTTATATTATTCTCTAATTTATATTCTTAATTTATTTGGGCGAAACTTCATACTTGTTAAAACGTCACTTTGCCTTTCTTCAACAATTAGTATTTTCCTCTCAGAATGCTGGAGTCTTGGGGGTTATTTTAATTTTTTAAAATCCATATTTACCAGGTATTCTCTCTCTTAAAGAGACCTAAACAAATTATTAAGCAACAAGAAAAGTTAAGTAGAACATATCTTTTTATCACATAGGAGACTGTGTTGTATCTTAATATAAAATATGTGTGTTTATTTCCATAAATAAAGTTGGATTTTGCATTGTTACAAGATAATATGGTGTGAAGATGACTCAGGGACAGCCTGAGTCACGAAAGTTTTGTAAACTTCATGTATTCTAAAGAGGACAATAGTTATTTTCCTATTTTTCTTTTTTAGTCTTACTTTACTTTTTGTACCTCATTCCTATGTAAGGTAGTAACACATAGATTTATGAGCGCTGGAAGGATGAATTCACTGAGTTAATCATAGCTCAGGAACACAGATGCCTTTACTAATTATATTAAGAGATGTCGACTAATTTTGAATGAAATCTATCTTCTAATGCATATGAACTTCCTGGTCCTAGACTGTTCATTGCTACACATTTGTAGCAACATATTTACTCATCAAAAGATGTTGTTTTTAACACTTCAGATAAGTGTAACAATTCTCTTCTGAACCACATCCAAAATGTTTTATACTATTTGGTAGGTAAGAGACATACGTCATTTTCTTTTATATACGATAAAATGAAGATGCAGACATAGGAAGGACTCCAGATATACTCCATGTGGTTTCCTGAGGTAACAACCCCTAAATCTCAGTGGCTTATAAAATCCAAGGTTTCCTTCCCACGTGTGCAAATTATCTCCTGAGGGTTGGCTGCAGGCCCTTCTCCACATTGTTGCTTTCACCTGGAAGTGACCTATGTTCCTTGGCTAAAGCAAGCCATGTGGTCACACCTAACTTCATTTGGGTGAGGAATATAATCCTACCACATGCCTGGAAAGGAAAAGAGCTGGAATTTTTATGAAGACTTCTAATAAATTCCATACTAATGGATAATAGGCAGTCCCAAACCCCCAGAAGAACAAAGATCTAGACTCAAGCTTAGGCAGTAAGGAGTATTCTCTCCTTATCCATGGTTTAGCTTTCCTTGATTTTACCCTGTCATCCGCTATGTGATCCTCCTTTCCACCAGTGGTCAGAAGGTTGGTCAGTTGCAGCCTGTCCCTGTGTTTCTTTTTTTATTATGAAGGTTTTACTTGTTTATTTGACACAAAGAGTGAGCGAGAGAGACAGAGAGCAAGCATAAGCATGGAGAATGTCGGGCAGGGGAGAAGCAGGCTTCCCACTTTGCAAGGAGCCTGATGCAGGGCTCTATCCCAGGACCCTGGAATCATAACCTGAGCCGAGGGCAGCCGCTCAGGCGCCCCCCTGTGTTTCAAACCTGCATGATTCAGCTCAAGTCATCTCATTGCAGGCATTTTATTGTCTCAAATCATCACAGGAAGAACATGACTACAGTACAATAAGATACTTTGAGAGAGAGACCAAATTTACATAACTTATTACAGTGCATTGTTGCAGCTGTTCTGTTTTATTATTTTTTAAAGATTTATTTATTTTATTTTAGAGAGAGAGAGAGAATGAGTGGGAAGGGCAGAGGGAAAGAGGGAGCATCTCAAGCAGACTCCCCAATGAGCATGAAACCCAGTAGGGGCTTAATCCCAGGACCCTGAGATCAGGACCTGAGCCAAAACCAAGAGTTGAATGCTTAACCGACACCGAGGCATTCCTGTTCTATTTTATTATTAGTTATTGTTGTGAATCTCTTACTGTACCTACTTTATAAACTAAACTTTATCATTGGTTTATATGTATGGAAAAAACATAGTAGATTGAGGGTTCAGTACTATCTGCAATTCCAGCCATCCAGGAAGGATCTTAGACCATGGTCCCACCAATAATGGTGGACTACTGTATACCTGTGAACAGGTGCCTTGGCAATTTGTAGATGATTATCTGCAATCTGATGCTGTTGTTTCTTCTCTTTGTTCATCCTTTCATGCTCATCACCATTAAGGCTTTTGATGCCCTAAATCTTTGCTGTTTCCCAAGTGCTTGTGACCTTTCCTGCCCCTGCTTTTCTGATTCTTGGGAATCCTAATACTTACCTGTCTTGACATTTTATCTCTCAGGAAGTCCTGCCCATGAACAGCCCATGAAGAGAAAAGAGCCTCTTTTAGGGCAATTCCTATAGAGTGTAGAGAGCAAAAGTGTAGCATTACTTCTGTTTCCCCGTCTCTAAGAACTGATCATGTATAGCCCCCCACCCAAAAAAAAAATTGGAGAAAGACAGTGGAGTATAATCCGTTATATCTTCAGGCCCCAGTATTTCCAAGAGGCAAACTAAAAAGACTAAGCCTAGCAAAAATGCCCCCAGAAGAATGGTGATCTGTATTCCATATTAGAAATGCATTGTTTTGAGTAGGATTTACACCACTTTGATACTCTATTTTTGTTTTGCATTTGGTTTTAAGCACTAACAAGGCAAAACTGAAGAATTCAAAGATCAATGAGATGCTTGAAAATTGGAAAATTATTAAGCCAATGTTTTAAAGCCTTTAGATTTTAATATAAATCAGCAAATCCAATTTATGTTCTTGGAAGCAGCAATTCCAGGAAATGCTTTGTGCAAAAAAAAAAATTAATATCCTGGGTCAAATGAATTTGGAAAATTCTGTGTACCATATCTTTCTCTTGGAGATGTAGGTGATCTTCAGCAGTAGGAGCTCTTAAAGTCTGATTTTTTTCAACCCAGTGTTTCTCAAACTAACTTGTCTACACACACACACACACACACACACACAATTTGATTATAAACACAGTATGCATCAACATATATCTATATATATATCTCATATTTTCACATGCTTTTTAATACACATTTAACACACTTGGTAAATTCTTCTTTAAATCACCCCTTGTTCATTGTATTAATAATTAAAAGTGATATGTGACAACTCATGTGATTATTTTGAGAACATAAAGCTACAAATTTTAAAGGACTTTAAAATGTCTTTATTATTGGGTACTTTGTATTCTCCTGATAAATGGCACTGATTTTAAGCACCAACAGAAATTAAAGTTTAAACTGATAGAGCATCCAGTAATAGTTGTTTAACTTTAGTGGGGCATATAATTTGTGATGCAGCCATATTAGATTGGCTATATTCATCAGAATCCAGAACTCCACAGGGATTTGTATTGTTTTGCCCATTTCATTCAAAAATCTGTTATTCCATTTTAGAGTATGGCTACACATTATTAATTTATCAAACTTAGTTATCCTTTCTTTATGAAGACCTCGTGAAAAGAAGAGTAATCTTCAACATCTGTTTCTTGATTTTTTTTGTTCACCTCCTTTAAGTTAAAAAATTTTGAAGCTTAGAAAGGAAAAGTAAATTGTTGGGTTTCAAAAGATGCTGTATGAAAGTTACCATCTATCAGAATTTTTCAGGGCAAGAAGGGTAAATAGACTAACCAAACAAAATATCCTTTTTTTTTTTAGAACATGTGCTATGTTCAGTTAAGCTCTGTGACCACTTAAAGTGAACCAGTTGCTTCAAGAACTTTTATACTATCAGTAACTCTAGTCAAAGAAAACTCTAGGTATGAGGTTCACTGATTAGTATCGGGGTGTGCAGGTGTGAGAGGGAGCATGTGTCCTTTCATGACCTCATCCACCCCTATAATATTATTCTGTTTTTTCTTTATCAACATTCCAGTTCTCGTCCTAACATTTTAAAAGCAAGAGGTAATTTTCTGTTTGTTGGTACATTTTTTTAAAAAAGAAAATTACCTGGGAAATATACCTTTTTTCTGTTTCATACAAAGAGAAATCATCGTTCAGTCAAAAGTGTGGGTAACATCATTCTTAACCCACATTTCTTTTTTTTTTTTTTAAGATTTTATTTATTTATTTGACAGAGAAACACAGTGAGAGAGGGAACACAAGCAGGAGGAGTGAGAGAGGGAGAAGCAGGCTTCCTGCCGAGCAGGGAGCTGGATGATGTGGGACTTGATCCCAGATCTCCAGGATCATGACCTGAGCCGAAGGCAGTCGCTTAACCAGCTGAGCCACCCAGGCGCCCCTTAACCCACATTTCTTCCCTCGATTATTTTTGTTTATATTTTTCCTCGGGTTCTAATAAGATTCAGAAACCATAATGATATCAGCAACACCTCTAAAAATCCATTGCCAGGGAATCTGAAGACCTCAGCTCTGCAGGGCTGTCCCTTTGCAACTCTCTGAATAGTCACAGAGCAGAACACTCTATTGTTTGCCAAATTACAAAGTCAATTACATCTACATTCTGAAACTGCCTAGCACCTAAAACATTTGGAATGCTGAAAAATATCCTGTGTAACCATTTGCCATACGCCAGAACATAAATCTAAATTACTTAGATTTACAGTATTATAATCTCTCCTTTAAAATGACATGAGGAAAGTGTTTAACTTAATGAGGCAAAGGATCCTGGTGTGCAAGTTACATTACATTTTTCATTGCACAAGGGTAAATTATTGCTTCAGTCTCCTAAATGGTACCCTAGTGGCCTCAAAGACACAAAGTAGCTTCCAGAAATGCCCGCTTTTGTCTTAGGCAATAACTTACTCCATGAGAGTATGCTTTCTGAGAATTGCCCATAACATTTCTTGCAGTAGGCTGAATTTCTTGAAGGTCATTCACAGATGCTAGCCTGAACTTGACTTTTTTTTTTTTTAACTAAGAGACATTGAAGTGGTAAGTCTTCAGACACTACCATACAAAAGGAAATTGATGAACATTTTTGTTCTGTCTAAACCATTTAGGAAACAAGCAAAAGAAAAAAAGAATTCTGAGTAAGAAATGAAAGTAAGAAAGAAGAAGAAATGAAATAACATAATATTTTTTGTTAGCATTTCTCTTCTGATCAGAGTTGCTAATTTTTTGAAATAAAGAAGCACCAATCTATTAGGGTGGTCTATAAGGATTATTGGAATATAATAATAAACATTTGTTCTATATTTGTTCTATCTTAATCCTATATGAAATACCATATGTATGAATTGAAATGTGTGTGGGAGCTTTTTAAAGCAAGCTTTACTTTCCAATAAGGCAATATAGGAATTTAATTAAAACAAAACAAAACAAAATATCCTCACCATTCAGTGCTGCAGCACTTGGGTAAATGTTAGAGCTTGACAACTTTCAAGGCAGAGACGTTACTCTAGGCTTTCTGCCAAACCATCCCTGGTAATCTGATGACAAGAGATGAAGTGAAGGAAAGTGCTGCTGCCTGGCTTAGTTAGATATGCATTTGCTAAAAGAGAAGCCAACACATTTCTTAGGTAAACCATCAAAATTACAATTTAAACACACACACACACACACACACACACACACACACACACAGTACACTTTTACAGTCTAGGAATATTACACACATTAAAATATAATTCTGTGCTTTAAGGGAGCATGGAAGTAGCAGACACAGCTAGGGTTGACTGAATCCTTTCTTTATCTTGAGTGGTTTTAATATACAACCACATTTATTTCAGTGGCTGCCATGGAAGGAATTAAGTTACTCATATCTGGACAAGATTCAGCATTGCCCTTGCATGGTTACATTCTAGCAACCACTCAGAATCTCTCATTGATGAATGAGTGGATTGTGCTGCTATTTTCTGTGGTTTTTCGACATGGTTTTGGATAAACATGTGTTTTCCTAAACTGCTAAAAAGCAATTTGATGTAACAGTGATATCAGAAAGTAATCAGAGCATGCATTTTTATAGCAGCAAGACTGGTTGAAATGTTTTAAGTTCTTCAGAGGGAGGGATATTGAGTAAATGATTGTATTTGCATGTATTATTTTGACCACTGGAGGGCTCTCAGATTTTTTTTTTTACTTGAATTCCTTAGAAATCTATTTGATATAACTGAAACTTCAATAGAAGAAATTTAAATCTTGGCATTATAAAATCTATAGAGTCTCCCAGCCCATGATTTGGTATATATTTTCAAAGTACAAAATGAAAGAAAAATCAGATCTAGTTTACTATATTCTTTCACTATTTCACAATAATAACACCAAAATCACAAGTAAAAGAGAAATGAACCACGTGCTTTTTAAAATAATCATGTCATAATCAGGACTTATGTCAAAATTATATGATCTACAACCTGTATATTAGAATAAGACATTCCTAAATCTCAGAGTTAGACCCTGTATTTGATATTTTAAATGACCTCCACCTTGCCAAGTCCCTGTCTTTGAGGAGTGCCCTAGGAAGACGGGTACATATGGTGATACTTTTCTCATAGTGTAGGAAATGATAGAGTGTTTAGGTGCTCAGAGAGGTCTTGAAGGAGGTGATAGCTATAGTGGATTCTAACAGGTGAGTGGGAGTTACCTAGATGAAGAAAGATGGGAAGGCATTCAAGATTGAAAAACTAGCATAAGCGAAGACATGAAACAGGTGTGTAGAGGGGCACTCAACTTGTATTCTAGAGTTTGAGGAGAGAGTGAAAGGTTGAGTTTAGAGATGTCAGTAGGTACCCAGATGGGGAAGGCCTTTTATGTTATTCCAAGGGTTTTTTCTTCCATTCCTTAAAGCAGGTAGTGCTTCTGAAATCCAAATCCCTTCCCCAAAGGAAAAAAGCAAATAAATAAAAAAATACATGTATACATACATACATACATACATACATAAATAAATAAGAATAAACACATATTCACAGGAGGATATAGAGCCGGAGTTCAAAACGGTCTGCCATGTGTATCAAGTTGTTTGAATTCTCATGAATTTGCATTTTGCTCTGTAAGAAACCTCTGTTTCATTCGGCATCAAAGACTTTTCTTCCAAATTTCCAGAAAAATGCACCATGCCTATTGAATAGTTTCTCATTCTCCCAACACATTGATGATATATGCTTTAGAGCTCCCTTTGACTACAAATAGCCTTTGTTTGGGAAGCACAGCTGTAGATACTAAGGGTTACAAGAAACTGATCACCCTGGATGATGATTTTAAATAAGGCAAGAATGGAGGCAGAGAAGAGAGAGAATATTGCAATAGTATTCTCATAAAACATAATGCCTACTTAGATGGAATATTATTTTCAAAACTGGGGAGGAGGGGTTTTCCATATTATTTTTAGTTTAATTTGTTATAAGCCAAATATTCTCTAACCTAATTCCAAAATGGACATTTATCAAAGCAAAGCTTATACAAAAAAAGAAAACCATGTATCATCATCTTCTCATAGTATCAGCTCTTCTGAAATATTGTGAATGCCTACTAAAAGAGGAGAAATTTTCGTCACTGTAAGCAGCACTCCTGGCACAGGGCTGTTCGAGAGTACCCCTTCTATCTCTTCTCATGACCTCAGAGCATCTTGGGACAATCTTCCCTAAGGACTCAAAATTTGGAGCCTTGGTGGACATTTCTTCACAAACTCACATATCCACTTTATCCAGCACCAATAAGTTAGAAGATACAGAATTGCATAAATCAACTAGGAGAAAGGCAAAAGAAGTACCATTTTGATACTCACTGAGAAAGATGCTTTTCAGGTGACTCTGTTTAATAAATAGTGAAATGCAAAATGGAGAACTACCTCAGTGTAAATCTGGAAGTGTCTATGACTTTAAAACTATGATTTGAATCCTAAGTGGCTATGAGCCAAATAGGAGGATCCCTGAAAGCATCCCCAATCCATGATGAAGCTACCCAAGCATGCTCTTTTCACAGATTCAATTAAAATTTTAAACCTTATAAAAAGAGCTGTGCCATATCCTCCTCATTTGATAGATCTAAATAACTGGGTTGGTATTTAGGTGAATTGGGGACATGCTCATGGTGACCAGCCCTACAGAAATATAGAGAGCCTGAATTATGGTAATGGTATGATTTTTTTCTCTCACAATCAGGAGTGGCCTTAATAGCATTTACAAATTGCTTCCAGGAAGAAAGACTTTATATTAACAATACTAAAAATAAAGTACACATCCCCTAATATTCAAATGAACATTACTGAGTAATCCTACTAGGTCAGGTGAAGAATTTACACCCAGGAGGACTCATCATTATGTCTTTCTACTCAAATATTCAGATATTTGACAAAAGTATGTCTTGTATTCTTTTGTGGATTCAGATAGTATAAGGGTGAGAACTACTCATAAAAATTTCTAGGCCCAAATTGTTTCTTTCATGCTTTATGGGACTTATAAAACCACAAGGTCAGACGCAGAACTTCTTTCTTCTCTTTTGAAAGTTTATCCATCTCTTTGTATCTTAGAGTGACGCATCTCTGGGTGAGAATATAAATTAGGCTTCTTAAATTTTCCAATAGAATGTCAACTTTGCTACCTTTTCACCTGTTGTTTAAATATATAGATTTTCTTCAATCAACCACACAGAATATTGGCACTTTTTTGCAGCTGCCTGAAGATTTAACCTTGAATTGACTGTGTTTAGAATATAACCGAGACATGTCTAAGTGCTATATAAGTTGGGTCCCAGACATCGAGCTCGTTGTCTTTATTCTTTCCTTTCCCCTGCCGTACACACGTAACATCGTTACTGAGTAACTTTTAATCTTGTGGCCTTGAGTACTGTTAAAGTTTACCATACCACATGGCACTTTGGGAAAATAAAGAAAGAATACATAAAGAAACAACGGCAGTGATGTGCTAAATATTGCTCAATAACTTCAGAATAAGGAGCTATACCACCAGTGCTCATAAGAATCTGTGCCAGGAAAAAGTTTATCTCTCAAGATAAACTTGGAAGCTTTCTTTAAAAGGAAAACTATATAAGCTCTCCATTTCCTTTTTTTAAATTTTGTGGCTGTCTAGATTCTTACAGCTGAAGTGAATGCTCATTGGTATTAATGATCTAGTTTCCAGTGCTTGATATAGTTGTCTTGAAAATTTGTTTCTAATTGTACCTTAGCAAAGCGCAATCTGCTTCTTTCATCATAACATTCATCTCTGTCATTAGGGTGTAATTCATGCTTTCCTCACTTGTGATCTCTGAGGTCAGTGACACTGCCAGTGCTCCACTGTTTCACATCGTTGAGCAGACAATAGTATTTGGTGAGTTAACATTACTTTGCACCGTCTTGTATGTTTTTAATAATGAGATACTCCACTTTGAAAATAGGAAGTAAAATTTTAAACCAGCAGGAATGACTAACAAGAAGTGGAGAATAATGAATAAATAAAAACAGTAACATTTCTTGGGGGCATCTGAAACCCATTTTCTCCACAAAGCTTGGTGACAAACTAATGTCCCCACTCCAGTTTTGCACAGAGTCTGTATTTATTATCAGTCAGGTCACATTGTATTTTATTGAATTTTATTTTCAGCGAGTTTTAACTTTCCTGGAGTTTTGCATCAGAGGGCTCCTGACAGAATAGTTAAGGAATAAGGTCATGCTTGATTACAATGTTTTTATGTCATCAGTTTGTCCTAGTCTAGCAACCAAGGCTATTAGTCAAATATGTGAGGAGACTTCTATAGGCTAAAGAAGATTGTGCCTAGGAGGCTATCTTTGTGAGAACAGGGATGAGTCAACTAACTATCATTCCTGCAGGCTCGTGTTTCCCTCATGGATGTATTTGACACCTAGGAGACTGAGGTTGGAGTGAAGAAGTCATTGTCAAAGACCAAAACCAATCCAGTCTAATTATCAGTCTGAAACACAGGTCTCCTCATTTACAACCCAGATCTCTTTCCAATACTCCTCAGGTGGGCCTCCTAAGTTCTCTGAAACAATGTGTTGAAGACAGAAAGGGTGACCCAGCATTTCCTCATTTTGAGATGGCCTCACAGCACTATTCAGAGGTGTGGGGTATAGTCATTTATCTTTCTTGTGCCAAGGGAACAGTTTGCTTTAAGGTACATATAAAAAATGGATAGACCCAGAGGAATGGAGATGATGAGAAGACATCATGATTAGTAATGCACACTCAAAAAGGAAATAGTTAAGAAGCTATGGTAAATCTGCTCAATAGAATATTATGTGGTTTTTCTATGTATTTAAGCTTACTGCACATTTCTTTCATGAACTAAATCAAATATATTCTTGTAAACTGTCTCATGTTGGTTTATCTTCTTTAATTTTTTAATTCTCATCTGCTGAATCAGGACAATAGGGCTACCTTCTAGGATTTTTGAGAGGATTCCATGAGATGATCCATCTAAAAAAAACTAATGAGCTCAGCATATTGCCCAGAGTAGAATTATATCTATGAAACATGTTAATGATTGGGAAAATATGGATATCCTAATGTAGCAATAACAAGGAAGACACAAAGTTCTGCATTTATCATAATTATGTAGCTATATTGATTAAAAAACTGAGAACAAAACTTGAATTGCAGATGTCTTTAAATCTTGAGATGCAGGAGATTATTTTCCTTTCTGTTATTATTACATTACACAAATGTTATTCTACAAATTTTTGATAAAACACACACAAAATATGCTTAAGGAAATATAAAATTCATAAAAATAAATGTCAACCTTCTAAATTCTTTCTCTTGGATCTTAACAGTTAGATTCTTGGAGGGAACTGGCATGCCTTTATTTGCTAGCCCACATTTACTTACTAGTGTACATCTCATATACACTAAGAAAATACTACCATTCAATTCCAGTCCAAATCCTTTCTAGGCTTGTAAACAAGTTCATTCACCTGTAATGAAAATTTAGCAGGTAGAGAATGATGTGGTCCTGTTCTGTGAAATTTCCTCCAACCTCAGGTGTTGAGACCTATAAATCTTGATTCTTAGGTACTCATTTATTTCCCTAGAACCTGTGTCATTCTTTTAGCAGAGAAAAAAACTCAAAAGAATAATGTATTCTTGAAAGGTGTGGGGGTGTGGAACTGTAGTAATGTGGCACTCCAGACTCCAAGCATATTCTACAGCACCTCATCGCTACAGAAATAAAAAGAACCAGGGAGAATCTTCTTTTTGCTGATGTTCTGATTAGCTATATTGAGGAGCAATAAACAAGGAAAGGTTGTTGTCGTTAATTTGCAGCTCTTACACTCATCAGTAAACGTTATTACTCTTTGACATTTTCAGTGCTGCTCAGCTTACCTGTAAACATTTCCCCACCAGTACGCCTTGCTCTAACCTTATAATTATGAAACACTATGTGTATTAATCTAAATGAAGATATTATACCCATGAGAATTAATCATGACTGGGAGAGCTCTCCATGCATCAATCAATTATAATGAGTCAGCTTTCGTGCTATATTCTTAATGCTTTTAAAAACAAGTACACATAATTTTATGAGAATTTATACCTCTGCACACCTCCCCTATCTCTTTGATAACTCAATTTTCTAATACTATACTGGATTCGGAGTAGCTCATCTCTGGACTGAATCACCAAGTTCTAGTGCTGGCAGAGGCTGACACACCAGCTAGTGACTGGTTCATTCTATTAGTTTTATAAAAGAGGAAGACCATAGCCTAGAGAGATGAACTTTGTCCAAGAATGCAGGAGTTAAGAATAGAACCGAGTCCAATTCTGTTCTGCTATATCTTGGAACCTTCTAAAAGTCCATGACAACCATTCTTTGGCCCTTATAATAATAATTTGTCAGCCTAAGATACTTTCTTTTATGAAGTTCATCCTGCTTTGGAATATTTGTAGCCAATATAATGAAATTATTTTTGATGAGAAAAAAAAACTAGAGAAGAATGATTAAAAACTGGTCTATAAAGCATTTTAAATCAATGGTGACTATAAGTCACTGTTTTATTTAAACAACATCAGATAATTCTTTATCTATAGAGCAGGCAAATGGAAGTATATCCTTCAAAGGTTGGAATAGACAGGTCAAAATTCTATGACTAGCAGTACAATCCTCTCTGTTTCTCAGTATTTTTTTTTCATTGTTCCTTCCTGCCTGTGTCACTTTGGGAGGCTTAAAACAAACCATTCATTGTTAGGAAGTAATATTTTGATGTTTTCAAGGGCTTTTTGCTATCCATAAAGAGAATTTCAAATGACTGTCACATTGAAATGTAAAAAAAATAATTTCTTGCAAATCTTAACATTTTTCATTTTCATAAAATCATGGCTAAAATGAGTGACCCTTGATAAGAATATCTGTATTTTTTTCAAATTCTCTTTTGCATTCATTCACTATCCATTTTGGTCACCAGCCATGTACCAATTACTGTATGAGGTCTGTGGATACAATTGTTGTCCTCGGAGAGCTCACGGAGTATAGAGGAAAGACATATATATAAGCAAATTGTCATGATTTCATGTGACAGATGCCACAACATAAACCCACAAACCCATAAAAGGTACAATAGAGGGGGCAGAGAATTAATAAGGGGAAAGATAAATGAGCTGAAACTTAAAAGATGACTCCAAATTTGATAGGCAGATTTGGGAGGAGAGGGTGCACAATAAGAATACAAATTAATATTCTGGAAGGAGTAAATGTCATTTAAAAGATATTGGAGAGGTAAGAAAGCATGATATTTCTAGGTAACTGAAAATTGTTTATCATTGCTAAAGCACAAAATGTGTTGCAATAGGTGGTACACAAAACAGATAGAGAGATGTACAATAAACAGTCTTTCAGACTATGTTGAAGAGGTTAAAATTTACACTGAGGCAATGAGAAATCATTCAAGAGTTAACATCAGGCAATGACATAGTCAGTCTGTTAGAAAAGTCACTATTGCCATAGTCTTTAAAAAAGGTTGGAGTGCAAGGATCCCCTAACCAGGAAGAACAGTAAAGAGACAATATACTGCAAATTACAAGCAAGAATCATTAGAGCCCCATGATCAAAGGACATCACAGTGATAGTAGTAGTGAGAAAGAAAAAGGAAGATAAATCTAAGAGATATTTCAGAAATAGAATCAACATGATTTAGACACTGGGCAGGAGGCCAGGAGGAAAAGCAAGTCATCAAGGGGAGAGGTTGACATATGGAAAGGATAAACACAGTGGCTTTGGACTTTTTGATGGGAAGCTTTTGTGGGATATCCATGTAAGGATTCCAGTAGGCAGTTGGATAAATAGGAAATGTCTTGTATAGAGACATTGATTTAAAAGTCATTTGTATATAGGTAATTAAAGCTATGAAAAACGTGACTCATCCCAAGGAGATGTATACCAAAAGGAAAAGAAGGCTGAGGAAGAGCCCAGTGAACATGTTAGTTGGGTTGAGGAAGAGGAAGAGCATCTTCAAGAGACATTGGGAAACAGCCGGAGTGACAACAACAAAATGAGGCCTCCATCTCCCACACAGAGAAACAAGTACTCAGCTTGCCATTAAGAAAATCAGCCCTGAAGAGTTCTAGAGTCCGCTTAAGGAACTTTAGTGACACAGTAGAACAACAGCAACAACAACAACAAAAAACTAAAAATAATCACATGAAAGGGGGAGGACAGCTTCATTTGCTAGATCATCCCATTCCCAGGCCAGCTTTGCTCATCACGGAGAGGGAACTCCCCAGCTGGAATGAGGCCCCTCACTGGGAATGGAAGCTTGGGTAAGCAGCCACATTTTAGAGAGGGTGGCCAAATGGGAATCAAAATTAAAGAACATTTTTTTTTAAATATCACTTTTAAATAGGACAGACTTGAAAATACTTATTTGCTTATATAAAAGAAATTCATGGAAATGGATAATTTGAAGACTCATAAAAGAAAGGGGGAATTAATAAAGTTCCAGAACAGACCTAAGAGGGGAATCCGTAGAACAGATATTTGTGGACAATACAGCTCACATATTATAAACTAAGATGAGCCTTGCTGTAGTGTTTGCCTATGATTTTTCAAATTTTGATGAAAAATAAAACTGATACAGACTGATTAAATTGCTTCGGGAACCACTTTCATGAAAATATCATTAAAATAAAAACCCTTCCGCTATATATCGCAAATTTCAGATACTGTTGTTTCTTGTTCAATGGAATATAGGCAGATACAATGCTGACCTTTGTCCAGAAAAATGTCCCGCTCTCAGTTCCACAAATGATAATGTTGGGTTCGATAGAAGATTTCTTAAAGATCGGTATGTATTACAACTGTATATACTCAGCAGAAAACATTTCCAGAAAGAACTAAATTACATGGGAAATGGTCCTGCATCCTTAATAAAGGAATCAGACTGGCCTCCAAAGACATTGCAGCTAACTCAGGTTTTCAGTGAGTATGTTTTATCATCAAAAGAACAACGTGTATTATCAACAAGCCACACTGGTTTAATCCAAAATGCCAGTTTGATATATATGCCAAGGGTAAGATCAGACTGTCTTGAAAATATGAAAGGTTTTTCTTCTTAAAAAATGCTGTGGAATAAAAAACGTGGCCATGTGTTCAGATCCATGACAGAAGTACCATGGGCCAGGACTCCTAGAGGTGCCATTTATGCAGAATGCGATGGAGTGCAGCTGGAGAACCCTGCCAACATGGCGTCAAGAACCGAAAGAGTCAGGCTCACCAAAACAGGGAACAAAAGTCTGACTCGGGGACCAGAACCTGAGCCTCAGGTCAGACGAGACAGATTTACAGGACTCTCATTCTGGTTCTGTAGGAGCTGTCATAGCCCCAGCAACAAACCAAAAGGAACTCCGTTCACACCGTATAGCCCCCAGAGCTGGACTTTTAGAAATTCTTCTGGCAGACAGAAGTGCTTTCTCTAACAAAATGCATATTATAACTATTTCCTTCTTGTTTGCATAGAGGTCTTTCTCTTTCTGGATCCTCTGCTTCTCTAGTTTGTACTGATCTGTCTTAGGAGCTCAAGGGCATTGTTTTAAGAGAACATTCTAGTCTACAACTAGTAACTGCAGTTAGTACAAGTAAAAGAACACAAAGAGACTAAGGCAAGGCTTTTCTATCCCTCAGTCAGTTCATTCATTCATTTATTCAACAAACACTTCCGAGTACCCGTTATGGGGCAGGCGTTGGTGTGCTGTGTACTGGCCATGACTAAGAGGAGGGTGATGGTTGAGGGGATACAGCACATGCTGAGAGAAGGTATTATGTGTAGCAAGAGATGCAGGCACATCACTGAGTGAGGCATCAGTGTGTTTTCTGCAAGTTGCATTTTTAAAGCCATAATTCTTCCAAATGTGTTGAAAATTGTCCTCAGAAGCTATTTTAACTTTACACGGATGCAGCGCTTTTATAACAGGAAAATGTTCATATTTTCAGCTCAAGTTCTTAAGTGGGGGAAACATGACAGATGCTTTTGCTAAGCCTAGGAGATTGATTTAAACTGAATTTTAATTAAAATTATTCAAAGGACTGGTGAAAAACTTTCTCATGACTGCCTGAGACCTTCAGAAGTTCTGCTCTCTTCAACAAAAGACATGGTGTCATACTTAAATCAAGATAGCAAGAAAAAAAGAGACTAATCAGTTATCAATTGCTTATGTCATGAGGTTTTCCTGAATGCTGTAAAGGAAAGATAATTTTCATTTTGCTTTGCCAGTTACAGAGATGTTAACTTATAAAGATATTAAAGTCAAAAAATTGACAATGATGTAAAAATCTGCTGAGAACTTCATTAGCACATTGATTTATGAACGTGTCTATAAAAATTATTGACTATATGCAATATCTACTTTTGCATTTTGATATAGAAAATGCCTCTTAAGAAATGATAGTCTGAGAACACACTGATTGTATTTATATATAGCCTTTAACATTATTTTTTAAGAAATGAGGTAGGAGAGCATCAAACTATTATTTTCCTCTCACACACCAAATGTCAACATCATTTCTTCAAGTCTCATCATTTTTAACCTTGGAAATGTTTGTTCCTCAAAAAGAGGGCTAATAGGGAGTGGTGCCATATTAAATGAAGTTGAATTTTTTTTTTCAAACAGATTTTATTTGAGAGAGAGTGAGTGAAAGCGCACAAGCAGGGGGAGCAAAGGGAGAGGGAGAAGCAGGCTCTCCGCGGAGCAGGGAGCCCAATGCGGGGCTCGATCATAGAACCCCGGGATCAGGACCTCAGCTGAAGACAGCCGCTTAACCCACTGAGCCACCCAGGTGCCCCCGAAGTTGAAATTTAATAGAAATAATTAGCAACCCCTGTTAAATTCTTTTTATAAACAGTGCTATCTCAGGTATTTTGAGAGATGGAAAGATAAATTAGGTTTGCAACTCATCTGCAGCTCATGATATAGAGTGGGAAGCAGCTGTGATCAGTGCTTTAAGAACTGAAGAAACAGCACCCAGGCTGAAATTACTTCCGAGAGTGGAGACATTAATCCCAGTTGGGGAAACCTTCTAAGTGACGTAAAACAAATAGGGTACTTGGTGCAACAGGGAGCAACAGTACAAACATAGGGTATGGCCCTTTCCTTCACCAAATGTATCCTCTTCTTGGGGAGATAAGACTGAGACATAAAAAACAGAGGACTGTATAAATAGAGAAAGTATAATAAAATATGTGATTATGTACAAAAGAACAAAATGACTCTAATCTAAAAGTAAAGGCTGTGAGCATTCAGGAGAGGAAGATTTGGAATTGCCTGGAGAGACTGAATTTGTACCTGGCAATGGACCACAGGATTGGTTGGGAAGTGCTCCAAGTATTTGCAAAAGTTACAGAAGGGAAAACCTGAACAGACAGGACTAACCACAGCCTGCTCCATGCATGACCGTCAGAGGCTGACCTGACTGAATTAGAAGCCCATTTTGGGGGGAGCATTGGAAAAAAAAACAGATGCCCAAAGAGGGGCCAGCCATGAGCTCCACGAGATGAGGAATCTCAACTTGATCTGATAGGACCAGGAAGTTTTTGTAATCTGTCCAGCAGCCTGGTGACACATGGAAAGCCACTAGAAAGACACACTAGAAAGAATAGTCTGATAGTTACTGCTTGTCTGAAGAATAGCATTATAGAAAGTTCCTCTAAACAGTTTGGAATCTATAAAACATTAGACAGATGTACAATGTTACCATTACCTTAAATGCACACAGAAAACTAATGAATGTGTATATAATCCGAACACTTGCAGGAAGTGCCCTCTAGAATCTCACAACTGAGAGCCTTAGAAGAAAGTATTTAATTAGCCTGTTGTACTGTAAGGGAGTAGGTGAAAAACAGATATAATGGATTAGCATTTGTTAAGACAACATAAGAGAAACAGAAGGGACATGTCAACTAAAAAGGAAGATTTATGTCCAAAAGAACCTATCTCAAATATTTGAGGAACTTTCCCAAGGTGTCCTGAGGTTGGACACACACACACACACATACACACACACACACACACACACACACACACACACACACACCAACACCTTACTTTCATAAAACATCTTTTAAGAAAGAAATACCTCTAGTATTTTACAAATTCGACTCTAACACCTGAGCAGAGACAGCCTCAAAGGCTACCAGCAACCAGCAAAGAACGTACTGTAGGTGGTCATCAAGCCCTAGGGAAGAGAACATCAGAACAGATCAATTCAATTTCTGCCCAGGACACAGAAATAGATCTTAGTGATAAGGAAGTTGCAATGCAGCTGATTTTCCTAACACTTTGGTGTCTGCTGTACTTGGCCCCGTTTTGAGGAAGCTGCACAGATCCAGTCCAAGATCCAGTCCAATAAAAGGATCTTACATGTGGGCATAGCTGATGAGGGTTTATAGCCAGATATTACTTCCCAGTTAAAGATCTCACCATTAAAATGAAAACATTTTTGTGTTGCTGATAAACTCAGTGGTCAGAAGTTGGTGCTAATGGCATCAAAGTCATGGACTTGCCCTTCCAAGTGACCTCTCTTTGTCCTGGAGTCACCTACCAGCTTGGCTCCCTCCTCACTGAATCATGAGAGGAACTGGACATGAATGGTGGAACAAAATAAATCCATCATCACACTAGAAGAAAAAGAATTCCCCCTAAATCCTGCTTAAGCACAAGTCTGCAAAGCACAGTTGAGGCTAAAAGTTAAAAAGTCTATTGGTTTATTCAAAATCCCTACTACACCCAGAAAGTGGATGGTTTAACTGACTTAAACTTCCCTCCCCCGTCCACTCGATTAGTCAAAACAGTTTACCCTAATTTACCCTTGAGACCATGGATATTTGTGAGAGCACATGTGACAGCTGGGGACCCAACGATCATCCCAGGTAGTATCTGTGCCTGTTGTATTTGCCTTCTCTTATCCCACTGCTGAAATTTTCACTGCTCCCTTCAACCCACAGAGCTCACTCTTTCCAGCTCCTGACAGTTCCATTCTTCATCTTCTCCTTCCAGGTCCCTGGTTTCTAGAATATACTTAGGCCCTTTTGCCTCCTCTTAGCTAGTGCCTACCTAGTATTCAAGATCCTAATTTTAGGTCTACAAATACAACACATCTGAGCAAGTGGCATCTTAGCAAGTCTCTCTTGAGGACATGCAGATGACTCTCAGGCCCATGGGATGCCCTGGCCCGTGTTCTCTGGCCCGTGGATCTCAGGCGTATGGTGCCTCAGCTGGGCTTCCTGTGTCCTGGAAGGAAGGATGCCAAACTTGAACTGTACCATTGCAGCTATGCTTCTTGAAAATTTACCCCTATAGTCCCACCCTGTCTTTCAGATATGTGCTCAGCCTGAGCAAAATAGGAAACATTTTCCTTAAATTCCTCTTCATTCTGTTTCTCTACTACTAATAGCTTTCTAATACTACTGGTATTTCTTCTAACATAAGCTACTTTTAGGAATTTCTTTGGGCATCTTCTCTCTGGCCATATCTTATTTCTAAAAATATGAATTTTAATATTTAAGAATGATCAAGTTTTCTAGGATAGCAAGGAAATGCTCAGGTGTTCCTTCAGATTATTTTTCTAGCTTTAATAAAGGACATATAAATTCCTTCTTATGTATTCCCTCTCTGCTAGCCATAATCTGATTTTTAATAAAATGGTAAGCTAAAAAATAGAAAAGCATCTATGCCAAATGAATTCTGCTGAAGTGTTTTCAAGGGTTTTGGTAAAGACATACATATTCGGTGACACACTGATTTCTTTTGAACCTCTTTTGCCATAAGGATCTTTAGATATGACATGCAGTCTTATAAAGAAAGCTAGCCATCAGCTTAGTGATCCATTTATGAAGAATGGTTCATTGCCCTTGCCCTCTGCTTATAAACTGTTCGAATTGCATTATGTTCTTTGAGATTTTTTTTCCATTGATCCAGATAAATCTTGCTTGATGCCTTTTCAAAGAACTGCTTATCAGAGAATTTCCAGTAACCTTCTGGCATTTCAAAATTGCATATTCCCTGGATAACAGTTTTATTTGTTGTAATGATAAAGCTTCAAAGTTCCTAAAGATAGAGCTAATGTAGAAAGACAGCTGTGTGAAGTATTATTGGCTGCCTTGGTTTCTTCCAAGCTCTGTACTTTTCCTTTTTTTTTTTTTAATACATGAACCTGCTTGTCATGCTCGGTAAGCTTGTATTTTCAAACTGGCTGAGACACTCTATACCAACTGGATCCCTAATCTATCAGTTATTTAAAATGTCTGATATTCATAATTTCTTCAGTGTTTCTTCAGTGAAATAATGTTAATAATTTCATCTAGCACCTTTCTTCTTCATAGCATAATTTCATGCTTTTATTGCTAATCAGATGTTTTATTAAATTATGAAATGGCATCTCATATAAAATATTTTAACAATAAAACAGTTCTGTCCTGTGTTTACAAAAGCTCTCTTAGTTGCTTAATTAATAGAGAACAATTCAGTTCTTGCTATAACTCAATTTCAGTTTTGACTAAAACACAATAATCTTACTGCATCGTTTATAAGAAGAAATAACTACAGTTTTCTTTGGTGCCTGAACAACGTTCTTAGTATAAATTGCTTTGGAAGCTCCTCCAAGGCAAGACTTACCAAAGAGCAATCTGTCTGACCGACTCCATGAAGTTTTCCCAAGTACACGAGCTAAGAGTCAGGGAGTGGGTTTGGGACTTAGGTGTTCAGAACTGGTTTTTTTTTTTTTTTTTTAATTTTTTAAACTAATTAATTTATTTTTTATGAACATGTAACTGTTTTTATTCTTATCTCTTTATTCTACCCTTACTTGATCTTAACAAGATTCTTGCATGTGACCCTCCCTAGTGTTGGTCCTAGCAATTCTTTCAATGAGCTCTGTGTCCTCCTAGGCTCCGGTTTTGTGAGAAAAATAGCCAAGTGAGGTCTCAGTGAAATAATTCCAGGAAAACCTAAGATGCCGTATTCACCTGGGCTCCTAAGACCAGTGCCATTGAAAACCTGCAACCTCCTCTCAGTCCTCCCTGTCCCTCAGACCTGTTGCCTTTGGTCAACCACAGTCCAACATATAAACCCCTCTAGTCCTTCTCTCCCCTGACTTTGGTCACCAGGCACACCATCCTGAGCTACTTCCTCCTAACTCTTTCCATTTTGGACTAACTCCTGTTTCCCACATCCCTCGCCATCTTCACTAAGCATTTCTCCATCTCCTGGCCTTGAGAGAAGCCTCTGATCCATGTGGATTCCTCAGCAGTCCTCTCCAGGGAAAGCTGCTTAGTCTACCTCACCTTCTATGTCACAGGATTAGATGTTGAAGTTGGCATTTTCCTTCTTCCTCAATGTGGTTTCTAGATCTTTCTCTACAGTCCTGGATAAAGACCTTTGGGTTTTATGAAATGCACCTTTGCTTCTCTCTGTCTCCACTGATTGCCATCATGTACTTACATGTTGAAATGTTTAGAAGCTGGTACACAGTAACCTTTGCAATCCAGCAACTGCCATCTTCTTAAGTGATTTCACATATGGGTGGGTAATTTATGAAAACTATAGCCTCCTAGGGCCTTAGCCTTCTTAACTCCTGCTGTCTTCTCTACCCTATTTGGGGCACTCCAGTGCCTCAGATGCCCACCATATGCAATATATAATCCTAGCCTTTAATAATCTGTTACAGAGCTGCTGTGCAGGTGAGTCACTGGTAAGAAAATGAAGAACTCATTGAAATAGAAATTCACATTAAAGAATTTAAGAGGAAGCAGTGGTAGCAAAGAAACTTGTGAGAAGTCACATTCATTTGCAGCAAAGCTCTCAGGAACCTGGATGGAGGCAGTAGCATTGGAGGTGGACGAGGTCAGTTTTCCAAGACATGAGTGAAATAAGAATTTGGTGTTGAGATAAGAAGCAGTGGAATTTAGTAGCTCCTTGGATTTAGAGAGATCAGGAAGTAGAGGCTGATTCCAGAGTATATAGTGCGGGAGACTAATTCAGTCATAGCTCTTTTAATGGAGTTGGAGAGTGGAGAGGTAGATGAGTAATATTAAGACTCTCTAAGTCAGTCAGTCCATGCAAAAAGAAGGTGGTTGTATGTTTGGAATTCATAAGAGGAGTCAGAGTAGAAGATAAAGCTTGTGAAATCATCAGCATACCAATGAAACTGAAGTTATAAAAATAGATGAAACTACCCAGAGAGAATGTATGGAGTTATAAAAACTATGGGCTCTGAAGATCCCAACATTGTGTGAGTGAGTAGGAGACCAAGTATCATTGGGCCAGAGAAGAAAGCAATGGTTACAAATTAAAAATGATAAAAACAATAATAATGGCTAACCTTTACCGAGTGCTAATTATTTCCAGGCAATTTTGCTAATTATACATTTACACCAGACACTGCTTGTGTTCAGATCACAACTCTATCACTTATTACCTGTGGCCACTGGCATGTTTCTTAAGCTCTCTGTGCCTCTGTAGCTTGAGGATAATAATAACACCAACCTTATAGCACTGGTATGAAGGCTAAAGGGGATAATACACCACTACGTACAGCAGTGCTGACTCCTAGAAAGCCCTATGTAAGGGTTAACAGTTATTTTTATTATTATAGTTTTATTTAACCTTCACAGTAACTCTATGAGAGATGTGATTATCCCCATTGTTTCCACTGAGATTACATTAGTTGTTGCAATCTAGTATTGGTGCTGGATTTTGAAGAAGGTTTGCTTGACTAGGGAGCCCATCTACTTAACTGGCAAAAAGAGATGTTGCAGAAAACAAAAAAAAAAAAGCAATTTTAAAAAGCAGAGAATGATGAGTGGTATTAGAGGCAACAGAGTTATGAAGTTGATGCATAGGCCCCATTCCTTTGATTCATCTGGAAGAAGTGCAGCAGCAGAGATTTTGATGGGGATACCATAATTCAAAATTGGACACTAACATACAGCGTTTACCGCCTGGGTAGTTTATGTTCCTAACCTGAGCTTTGTACTGAAAACTCCCTGTGCAAACTTGGTCATCACCCAAGAGTGACACGATGCCTGGAAGAGCTCACAGGCATGATTTCCTATGACGTCAATGCTGTGGGCACTTGAGTTAGCCTCACCTTTAGTCAGCTGTACTCCTACTGGGAGCTTCACAGTTGGCACATGTCATTTGTTTTAAGATCTGACTCATTCGATTTGAAATCTATCCTCTGTGACCATTGAATTGCAATGTTTTTAAGCACATTTCATGGATCTGTTGATTGCTGTCTTTCGCTTACTGCTTCACACGGTCCTAACAAACTTTATTTAATCAACATCATCTAGGGTGTCTCATAACATTTTCTATCTAGTATGCTTTTAATTAAAGAAAATATAATTTATGTAAACTTCACAGTAAGGATTTATAAATCTCTTGGCATCAGGAGAGATTACTTGGCATTATGCTTTTCGTTTTTGCTCGTGTTGTGGCACAGACATAAATGGCTTCTACAGTTGGGACATTTTGTGTCAACTTCTCTTTATCGGTCTATGAAACTTACTTTCCCTTTGTTACTGATGATTTAAGGGGAGGATAATTTAGAAAGAAAGCCAAATGGGCCCTATTGCCTCTCAGCTCTTTCTAGCAGGATGGCTACAAACTATAAGGCTTTGCTCTATTGTAGATTTCTACATAACTCTGGGCATGGTGCCTTATTTAACAGTTCCCTAGTGTTATTTTGGAAAAGTCCTCTGCAGAAAATGCCAGAACTCAGCTTGAACTCTTGTGCCCTGTCAGGGAGAATCTTTCTATCAGCAGGATTTCTCAGCTGTTTCAAAAATCATTCAGCACTTTACTAGTAAGTTTTGTTCCTATGGAATATGCCAACTGTAGCTTACTCTAATTGTTCATCCTAAGAGCTTTAGAAGCAAAATATGTTATCAGGGAATCTCAGCCTTTATACAGGTTTACATAGAAATCTTAATTTTAATTCACTGAAGATTTTCCACTGTTTTTCAACTCCTCATTTAGAGCATATGAATGCTTACTTTCAAGAAGAAAAGTGGAAAAAGAAAAAAAAGGAAAAGGAAGAAGCAAGAAAAGTCCCAAGAACACAGCCTAACCTTACACCTAAAGGAGCTAAAAAAAAGAACAGCAAATAAAGTTACTTTTTCCTTTAAAGATAGTCTTACCAGCAATTAATAACAATAATCTAAATTAAGAGTCAGTACCTCCTTTGGGATATTATATATTAGATATTCATTTGTTTTTATTCCAATATTATTATTATCCCCACTTACAGTTCACAAAACTGAGACAAAGTTTAGGCAATTTCTATGTTAATTATTAGTAAAACCAATCTTCAAACCCAGATTGTTACACTTCAGAGTATGAGCTCTATGGAATATTTGATGAATGAGAAATATCCAGAATATTAAGTCATGTATCTCATTTATGTTTGAGCAATAGTAACCATGCTACTATCTGGATTAAGACAATTGTCTATAAACATGTTGAATTAAAGTTAACTTCCACTATGAGTTAAGCAGTTAGAGTTCAGAATATAACGCTAGAAAGGGCTAACTCTGACTAACTACCAAATACTATTTAAACTCTAAAGTAGTTGAAATGCAATGTACTTATAGTAACCAATGTGGAAGATAAAATGTTGCAATACCAGAAATCAAGGAAAATATAAAACAGTAAGAAACTTAAAAAAATCTCGAATACTATTGCTTGAATAGGTGTTAAATGTAATTATAAAATGAAGAAATATAAAGCTCTTTTGTAGAAAGAAAGGGACTGAATTAGGCACATTGCAAGGCATAATATTTGGTGAAGTAGAAAAGTTGTCAGCTGAGAAAGAAAAAAGAAGGCAGGTGGGATGAGAGAGAGGAGAGCTGGTATGCAGAAAAATTTTTGAATACATGCATTTAGAAACAGGTCATTAACTTGTAGGGCTCCAGAAATGCTAAACAGAACATATTTTGTGGAAAACACACACACCCGCCACATTCCTACTTCCCTATATGAATACCCTTCATTATATTAATAAAAGAACTGGACTGGCCCCAAAGACACTCACACCTGAAAGTCTGCAGAGTGCTACTGGTTTCCCGAGTTTCCAGCTTAGGAAAAAAGAGAATAAATGGGAAACAGAACTTGCCTTTCTTAAAAATCCAACCAAATACTTGAGCATCATCCAAATTGGTTTTGTGGCCTTAAAGACAGAATCATATCAGTTCAATTGGTTGAGATAACTTAATGCAAATTCCATAATAGATTTGCGGTACATAATAGATATCAACAGGTGGTGGTTAATAGTCTTACTGGAGAAAACTAATGTTTAAACAAAAAGGAAAAGAAAAGATGCTGCCTAGGGCCGCCTGGGTGGCTCAGCCATAAAGCGTCTGCCTTAGCTCTGGTCATGATTCCAGGGTCCTAGGATGGAGCCCTGCATCAGGCTCCCTGTTGGGCAGGAAGCCTGCTTCTCCCTCTTCCGCTCCCTCTGCTTCCGTTCCCTCTCACTGTGTCTCTCTCTGTCAAATAAATAAATAAAATCTTGAAAGAAAGAAGGAGAGAGAGAGAGAGGGAGGGAGGGAGGAAGGAAGGAAGGAAAGAGAGAGAGAGAGAGAGAGAAAGAAAGAGAAAGAAAGAAAGGAAGGAAGGAAGGAAGGAAGGAAGGAAGGAAGGAAGGAAGGAAGGAAGGAAGGAAGAAAGAAAGGAAGGAAGGAAGCGCCTATCTATTTGGTGTATTTCAAACCACTTTTCAGATTTGAGACTGAGATTTGAACAGCATCACTTCCAGAGATTTTATGTTTCATTCTTTGTGGTTGTGGCTTTCATCATCTTTTTCTAAAATATTTATATCCTTTGCCCAGTTCATTTCAGTGCATTCGCTGTTCTTGAACTTTGGAATATCAAACTTCTGTATGCTCTTAAAAATAATTGAGAATTCCAAAGAGCTTTTGTTGGTGTGGGTAACATCTAATATTGTGTAAATTAGAAACTGAAACTAAGAAATTTTAAATGTTTTATTTATGAATTCAATCCAAACTAACAAACTGTTTACATAGTAACATAAATATCTTTTATTTTAAAAATAATTTACCCACAAAAATCAATTAGAAAAATGGCATTGTTTTACATTTTTGCAAATCTCTTTAATGTCTCTCTTAATAAAGGACAGTTGAACTCTCATATCCACTTCTGCATATAATCTATTATAATATATTTTTTGGTTGAAGCATATGAAGAAAATCAAGACTCACTCAGGTATGTGGTTGGAAAAGGCAAGAGTATTTTCATAGCTTTTTCAGATAAATGTGGATATTCTTTGATATGACATCTAAACTCAACAAGTAAGGTTGTTTCTTGAAAGTAAGTTGCATTGTGGACTCTTAAGCTGTATCAGTGAACTTTGCATAATCCATTACATTAAAATCCATTACCTGTATAGACGTTTTACCTTTGTGTGATATTACAGCATCATGCATTGGTCATTTGGGAAATATTGGTAAATAAATTGTGCAGACTGCCCAAATATTGACATATTCACTTTACAGTAACAAAAAGAAAATGACTTTCCTTAATATCACCATAATTTTCATCAGAAAAGTCTTTTGGGTATTGGAAGCTATCATACTCATGGTGGCACATGAGGGCTTTCCAAAATTCTGATTCTTGCTTGGAAGTTCCAGTTTTATCATTGGCAACAAATACTGTTATTTGTTTTACTTGAAATGACAGCTCACTTTGTTCATTTTTGAAAAGACATTTGTGAAATACCCAAGCCTGAATAACCATCATTTGCCTAGCAGTCTTTCACTTAAAGTTGTGTTCCATGATAACCGAGCTCACAGACAGTTGCACAAGTACTTTACACACACACACACACACACACA
The DNA here is from genome assembly GCA_004023965.1 of Spilogale gracilis. Lineage (NCBI taxonomy): Eukaryota > Metazoa > Chordata > Mammalia > Carnivora > Mephitidae > Spilogale > Spilogale gracilis. The sequence goes on along the minus strand of PITA01001250.1, from coordinate 33,408 downwards.
CACACACACACACACACACACTGATGTGAAGCAGAAGTACTTTATGTTATTTCCTGGTTCATCACGCAGAATCTTAAACACATGTAACTGAGGGCTGAAATTTAATAAAATCAATAATTAATAATTTGGATTGTTGCATCAAAGGACACTCAAATGAAGCAAATGTTTGGTTTTTTTAACTGCATTTAAAAACTACCGGTACAGCCCAATATAGCTCCCTTGATTCTTGCTGAGGTGCTGCAGGTTTTACTTCCTGTTGCTCTTGCACCAGTGCATCTTGCATCAGTGCAAGATGATAAGGAAAGTGTGTAACAGATTTGTACTATTACAAACTTAGTATTGATCTTATAGGTGCCCTGAAAGAGTCTTGGGGACCCCAAGGGCCATGGACCACATTTGAAGAATGCTACTGTGCAAAATACCTCTCTATAGACTTATCTTGTTTTGTGTTATTTTAAAGCATCTCCTTCTTCACCCACAGATTTTCAGTCAAGTTACAGAATCCAAAGTCATGACTCTGTCTTAAGATTATGCAATTGTAGGCTAAAGTGCAGAAGTCTGGTGTTGATAAAATGAGTTGAATAACCTGCCTGATGATGGCTTTGAAATGCTGTAGGAGAAATTGATGTTCAATGGATACATAATAGGAGACATTGTCACTGATCCCAACTTCCAGGTCACCTCTTCTGACTTCAGCCCAGAAAAGAAGGCAGGAAATGGTTGGCACCTGCTGGCTATTTGGTGATTTCAATAAATAAATTCCATATTTACTCATGCAGTGTCCTGAATCCTTCATTGTTGATATTGCCCCCTAAATTGTTCCAAGAGAAAGAGAATGGGTGGAATTACATCCTAATATTGTTCCATGAGTAAGGAAAGCTGGTATGTTCAGCCCCAAGCATACTCCTCTCTCAGCTTGTAAGCATAAAGCCACCACAGTTGCCTAAAGAAATGATGCCCATTCAGGGGAAAATTACAGGATAAAATAATGTATCTTCACCCCAAAGAATTGGAAGGAAAAGAAAGTACCCCAAAAGGAGAGCATCCTCAAAGAGGTGAACTTCTTACATGTGTAAATATGGTAAATGAGTTCATGAAAATGGCATTCTAGTTGGCTCTCAGATACCAGTAGGTCAAGGATGGGAGTAGATCTGAGTCTCCCCTGCTCAGAGCCCTGTTCAGTGGCTGGCGTTAGTTCCTCTGCACAGCATTACATCTCCAGGGGGCTTCACCACCTGTTGTTTACAGGTGCAGATGGAGTTGTCTGTCAGAGGTAGACTCCCATGATCCAGAATCACAGAGATGAACTTATAAAACCACAGGTAGTTTATTAGACTCTATACAGAGAGATGGAAGTGCTACAAGGATACTCATGTGGGCTAAATGCCCGTTCTTTGCCTGTTGGCAGATATATGAAAGAAAAAAAGCATTGGTGTGACCTATTAAGATTAAATCAGTTTAAGGGGAGTTAGCTGGGTCATTCAAATATTTGAGAGCATCAAGCTAAGCATACAGTTTCACAGCAAAGGTAAACTTCCCATCAGCCTCATCTCCATGTGGATTGGTCATTGCCATCTTTGACAGGGCAGATCCTCTTGGTATAGTGGAAAGAGCAGGGATTGCTGTCATTAGACAGGCATCTCAACAACACTTCTTATGGATATCTGTCCTTTGATTAGCTACTTAGCCATCTTTAGCTAAGGATGAGCCCTGGCAATGAAATGAGGTAATGAATATGGAACACAATAAAATGCCTAGCGTGTGATAGGACAGCAGGAAATAGCATTCATTCCCTCTGTGACTCTTGCCTTGCCACGCTTCCGTTGCTGACTCCCCCTGCAGGTCTCATGAACATTGGATGCCTTTACATCTGGTAAGGTGCCAAGTGAAGTTATGGTTCAGGCATGTCAACCGGAGCTAACATTTTCTGAGGGCTCACTATGTACCAGGCATGACATTTACTAAACCATTTTAATATATTATTTCATTTATTCCTATAGCAACTCTATGACAGGAGCTGTCATTGTTCCCATGTTACAGGTGAGGAAACTAGGACACAATGCTTTTAGCACATTTACCTGCCTGGATAGGGTGAAGCTGAGATTGGAATCCAGATGGTCTGACTCCTAAGTCATGTTTTTCAATGACATTCTACACTAACACTCAAGCGAGATTTGCCTGGGTACCATTCCTTATCTTCAAGAGGACATCACATACCCTGGTTTAGTTCATTATGTGTTGATTTATAGTCTGATTCTCAGAAGACATCTTAGTTCCTACACTTCTGCATTCCTGGTAGGGACACCCCACCATTATTTTCATTCCTAAGCTTTGATGTTTACTTAATTTGTACGTATATGAAAATATGGCACTCATGCCCACAATAAAAACAAAAAGTTTATTCCTCTATGTAGAAGAGTTGGATTGAATGATCTTTCTTGACATTTGTTATATTTTTAGTAAGAATTTGTCTACCACCTACCAGTTTCCAGGCGTTGTTCTAGGAACTAGAAATACAGCCGGGACCAGGAGAGCCTCAGCCTGGGTATATTGACCTTTTGACAGATAGCCCCCTGTTGTGTGGCCTGTCCTGGTAGGATGTTTAGGCCTATCATCTGCCCATCATCTGCCGAGATGCCAGCAGTGCCACCCTTGCCTGGTCGCGAGAGCCAAAACTGTCTCCAGACATTGCTGATTGTCCCCTGGACAAAGGCAGCAAAATCCCTGCCGGCTGATACTCACTGGCCTTGTCCTTCCTTTTTTGAAGCTTACATATGATTGGGCTTTTAAAGGGGGGGGGCAGAAAAAGAGATAAAATAGCATAATTTCAGGTGATATCATGGTAAAATGATAGAGAAGGATAGAAGAGGGACCTATTTAAGTAAGGTAGGCAGAGGCCTCCCCCGCAAGCTCGCCTCATGCCCCAAATCACTGCTGACGGAGGACTCCCTCCGACTGGTAGGTGATGTAGCAATGCAAAAACTCCTTCCAGCAGAGGTCTTCAGGGGCCTACTTAAGTTGCAATGATTCACGCTCAAACTATAACCATGGGTCTCCTTGAGCTACTCCAGCTTTCAGAAGTAAAGAAATACAGGTTAAATTGAAGTCAGCATAGGTGGAGACACTTGAGGTCTCCTTGTTCCCACCTGCCTACCCTGTGCCCTCAACATTGCTCTCCACTCGGGGCTGAAGAGCAGACTGTGAGGTGTGCTGAGAGGCCAGCAAACACCAACATCCCTACTTGGGACACCAGCGGCTCCATTCCCCACCTTCAGAAGCACATGTGCTCTGTGAAAACTTGAAAACAAATGACCTTTGAAGGCATAAATGATGGTATTTTTTAAATTCCAAAATAAGCTTTTAATGTGAATTTCTGCCTCAGTTTCCAATCTATGAGAAACTACAATTAACTGCAGCTGCAGGACAGAGATAATAGATAATAATCTTTTTTGTATTTTCATATTATCATGAGCAGTTCATATTTCATATTTTGTGAGCAGTTCCTTTCTATGCGTACCTTGCGGACTGTTTTCTAACCTCCCAACAGAGAGAGCTCCCTGCTTGTATGTCCCTCACCTTGGTGATGACTCCTTGTGCGGACACTCTCAGGCAGAAATACAAGCATGTACAGATTTAGTATGTAGGCAACTGTCCTGGTTCTATTGTGTGTTGGTGCCCCAGATCCAGTAGCTGACCCACCCTCTGTTCCTTGTCGGACTGCGATCTCAAGCAGCCATAGTACCCGTGATGCAGACCCCTCGGTCAATTTCCAGACATCCATTCATCTTTTTGTTTGCTCATTCATCCTATAAACATTTATCAAATGCTGCTATAATTCCAGTCACATGCTAAGTACAAGTACGCATCCCTTCAAACTCCTACCAGTCTTTTTAGACCTCTTGCTTATTGGGCACGATGCTTTGTCCAGCTGCTGAGAATATCTCCCTAAGCCCAGCCTGATTGTTAGCTTCATCTAAATAAATCAGGCCAGAGTTTACAATTCCTTCCAGCCCTCACCTAGTTTACCCCACAACTGGCTACTATCTATTTTTGTATTAAAATGTCAAAATTTCTTCTTAAAACAAGAGTTTATTTTTCTCCCCTGTGGACTTCTGGCTGCTTTTCACCACATGCAAAGGACTGATTTTGATACTTGTAATTTTTGTGTTTTGTTTGGTTTTCGGTTTTGTGTTTTTCTTTTAGGAAGGGATTTGAAAAATGTATTAGGCACTGTTGTCCTCCCAGCCTAGAGCATAAAAGGCAATAATCAGATAATTAATGAGGGAATATATAACAAATGTCGCTGCCACTGTAAATAAATATTAAAATAAAACCTCCTCAAAGATTTCTAGAACCCAGGGTAGATAATATGCGAACATAAGCCAGCGACAGTAAGACTTGAATTATCAAATCAGAGAGTCTCAGAGACCTACAGAAGCTTCTTAGTCGTTTATCAATTCCATGCCTAAAAACAAGTATAATTATTAATTATGTGATAATTAAGATTTATTGAATAATTTGTGTACCCTGTGGTGAACAAGGCATCTGATTCATACAATTTAATCCTGGAAAATTATCCTCTCTGGCGCTGGGAGCTCACCACTGACCAAGGAAGCCCAGGCTGAACTCTGAATGAGTTCTTTACTTTATTATGTCAGGACCTTCCACCCTCTGCCACACTGCTTCTTCTCTCAAGTCTTCTCTTCTTCGGGTGGAACATTACTAATATGTCATTTAATAAGCCATAGTTTCTCATCAGCGTGGTAAAACATGCACCCCAAACATTTTGAAATATCAATGTTAGGAAGAATGCATAGTGTTAGTTTTAATTTTCAAAATAACACTCATTAAAAAGTATGGGGATTAAGAAATACAAAAAAAAAAAAGTATGTGATTTGCATTATCACATTCTTATTTTGTGACAAACACATAATCCCATAATATGGGACTCTTTTCTGGAGAGACTCCCCTAGTCCCTGACTGAGACCTCCCAGTCCCATCAGATATCAGTGCCTCTAAAAGTGTGGCCCCAGATAAACAAATACTGTGTTTCAGATATGAACAGAGCTGAGGAATTCCAATGAAAGCCTCTCACCATGTTCTCTCCACAGCCACAAAGTCTGTGAGGGGCTACTGAGGCATTCTGGGAATCCTCTGGGGCATCCTACAGCATAAACAAAAATGACACAAAAAGGATGAAGGCACTTGGCATAGCCCTCAGGTCCCTGTCAGTGGTTGCCCAAATAGAAGCTGGATATCTCCCATCCTCCATGCTGATATTCCCTGGGGCGTTGAGAGAGCCTCCTGATTTGAGAACGAGCACCTCTCTTCACTATTTAAAACCCTTGGATGCCTTTCAAGTACACAATCTTGCCACCTTAGTACAGGGAGTGCAGTCTCCTGACAGGAAAACAGGCTTGCACATTCCTCCTTCCTTTAGGCTGGCTTTCCTGGGGAATCATGTTGCCTTGGCTCCAGGGCTAAGTCTCTCTGCCTCAGACCCTCCCAGAAATGTCTCGCGGTGCTGACCTGTCCCAAGCTTGTTGGACACTAACCTGGAATCTGTCCCAGTAACCAGCATGCCATAACTCAGCAACAGGCTGTTACAAACATCTCTAGATATTAGGTTGGGCTGGAGCCTGTGACTAGGGGGAAAAAAAAGGAATCTGGTGTCTATTTCTGGTAACATTCTTTTAGCTTGGAGGCATTGCCACGGTTTAGTGGGTAGAATGAATACATAACTTAAAAGCAGAGTGGTGAGATGTATCATGATGCTTAGCCTCTCTGGGCCTCTTTTTTGTTTACCACTTGTGCTTTTAACCCCAGTCAGAAGCCATAGTATCTCATCAGCATTGTAAAACATGCACCCCAAACATTTTGAAATATCAATGTTAGGAAGAATGCATAGTGTTAGTTTTAATTTTCAAAATAACACTCATTAAAAAGTATGGGGATTAAGAAATTTTTAAAAAGTGTGTGATTTGCATTATCACATTTTTATTTTGTGACAAGGATCATTCCTAAATGACAGGAGCCTATCCCCAGCTCCTGAGTTTAAATACAGTATGACAAAAGATCAATAATGTGGTAATTAGCTCACTTGTGATTTGCCTTCATTTCCACACATTTTGTGTCTTTAATGAAATCTATTTATTCTTTATTATTGTCTGCAGAAGTTTTGAGGATATCTTCACTGGGTGAACCAGAGAGGTTGACAACAGTATCACCAAAAGCCACAGTTTCATTAAATAAACTGTTGGTCAGAAGTGCCTGGCCATTATCCTAAATTTGTCCTTAAACATATTTTAGATTAAGTGACAGAAGTTGTCTTTTTTAAAAACTAGAATTATGTGTTCTGCTCTACGTTTTAGAGTTCATTGCCATTACAAAATCTTAATAAATATTATTATTATATACTCCACAGCAATCCAATTATGTATTCCCTAATTACATGATTTGTCAAATCCCCAAACATCATTCATCATTAAGTATCGTCTTCATACAGTATAAAAATTATGAACTCCTGTAACCCAAATCTAAATTGCTAGACCAAAACTCTACAACTCACCAAAGAGTACATCTTTCTTCAATTGCATACTAGAGTTATTTTCTCTAAATTATCTATCACTCTTACAATGGCCAAAGTGATTATGGAGGATCGCAAAAAATAGGAATAACACAGATACTTGAAGTTCACAAATAAACCAAACCCTGTTTGAGTAAGTAGTTTCAGCCTTCCCTCCATAGTTCTTAGTCCACTTGTATCCATTAATTGTCCCATTCACCCTCTAGTGAAGTTCTTAAAAAGCAGTAGAAACACATATAGAGAGTGAAACAACAGAAAAATAAAGGAGACAGAGGGTCCACATAACCACAAGCTGAATCATGAATGTTTCCTGGAGCATAAAACAGCTGACTGTGTTATTATCAAGAGGATATTTTTGTGGATGTTAGTTATTTATGACTATGATCTTTATATTAATTGACATATATACAGAACACAATTGCATGACAACTAATAAAGGAACTTTTTAAAGATTCCAACTTATACACAGTAATCATTTCAAAAGATTTTATGAAAAAAAAAAAGATTTTATGGAATGACAAACTTTGAAATACATCTTAAATTCTACAGGGGAGCTAAAATCTCTCCCAGGATGTGTAGTCAAACATCTCTAATTTTATTTTCAAGTTACAGGTATTGATTTGCGTGCTTGCAATCATAAAGAATATCCTAGAAATACAAAATTTGGCACCTCACTTTGTAATCTGAAGAGAGCATTACTGATGTCCTACAAAAATTCTGAGCAAAAGGAAACCCCAATTTGCAGTTCACGTCAACCCGTCTTTTTGCTTCAGCCTAATATGGATATAAAATGTATCTGGCATTAGTGTTTCCTAGGGTTGCTGCAACTTGCCAGAATGTTCAGACCTTTACACAATGAATCCTTTATTACAGTAAATATAAAAAGACATAAGATTCTAAACAGCTCATCACATTCCTTCTAGTGTTCTTGTACTCGAGAACATATTTGAATATATATGAAGTATTTGAATTTATTTTCAAGATGGTAAATGCATTCTTTTGCTTGTCACCCTTTAAGAGTTTTGAGTGCCCATGTGTGAGGTTGCAAACTGGATGCATACATTATGATCACTTTCACACTGGAAGAAAATTCAGTCTTTTCCTAAGTTGCTCAGCTGATTTATTGCACAGCTTTCTGACATCATGTAGGAGTTGTCATCTTCTCAGAAAGAGAGATTAGATGGGTGCCTGGGTGGCTCAGTGGGTTAAAGCCTCTGCCTTCGGCTCAGGTCATGATCTCAGGGTCCTGGGATTGAGGCCCGCATTGGGCTCTCTGCTCAGCAGGGAGCCTGTATCCTCTGCTCTCTCTGCCTGCCTCTCTGCCTACTTGTGATCTCTCTCTCTCTGTCAAATAAATAAATAAAAATCTTTAAAAAAAATAAGAAAGAGAGATTAGCATAAAGCCAGGCTCTAACCTGTAGATCCTGATCTGGACGACCTTTGGAGATTTTTACATTATGTGAAGGACTTAATTAAATGAATGATGTGATTTTAAACGTTTTTATTACCCTTGATCTTAACCACTTATAGTAAACCCTGAATATACCAGCTAAGATATTGTTCTTTGCTATCAATAAAATTTGCATATAGTTTTTGAGCCTGTTCGTGAAGCTGGCAAAGGTTGAGAGTGTTATTAATTCTACCCTGTGGTATGGGCAGGTAATTGAGAATGACATTGACTGTGAGAAGAGGAAGATTAGACTTTGTTAAAGGGATATTAACTTTTGTAATACAGCCAGTCCTCTCTATTTTAGAGATTCCTGTTCATAGAATAGTCTGAAAAGAGGTATCTCTATATATAGAAGGTAAAGAGCAGACCTCAAAAAGAGATCAGAAGCATGGAGGGGGTGTGTGTCTGTTCTAGACTCAGGTGCCTGGAGGAGTTGCATCAGCACAGCAGTGGAGAGGAGTTCCTAGACCAGGACTTGGAGGAAGCACATACAATAAATGTTATTGGAGCAAATGCAGAGTCCCTTCAGTTTCCTACAGCATCTTTTCTGGAAGGCTGGAGCAGGAGAAGAAACAAATAACTTGGATGCTTCCTTAGTTGTATTGACTTTAGAGGCTGGCTGACATCATTTTCTGTTTGTTAACTCATTCATAGTCTTATAACTATTTTGTATAATCTTGTATCTCATTTATTAATATATCCTCTAGGCACATTTCCATCTATTCCCTTAATCTAATCCAGAGATCAAGAAACAGAGGTGGAAACATACCTCTCAGAAATCCCAGCCCTTCCTACTTATGTTTTTAGCTGGATAGAGTATGATGGTTTTAAATACATTGACTGGATATGTGTTTGCTTAGTTGGCTTTTGTTGTTGTTCTTGAGTATTTTGAGGAATGTCTGATTGTGCGTCTTGATTTTTCAAAAACCCTCACCCTTTAATATAGTATCTTAGAAGGTCATTGTATTATCACTTTAGAATGACCCACATAACAATAAAACATTCTTCATGAGATGATGAAAAATCAAAGTGACAGACCAGGCACATTCCTTGAATTCCTATCTTATTTGTCTATATTGAACTCAAAATTTATTTATGCTTAGGATTACTAATAAGCTTATGTTTTAGAGTTAATCATTTTTGACTTGATATAAATTAAAAGGATATATACATTACAAAAATATATATATGCCATATTTTGTGCCTTTTTGTGAAAAAAAAGTATATTTTATGTCCAGGATTGATTATATTTATGTAATATCCAAAAGTCACTTTAAGCTATTAAGCAAATTAATTTATTAGATTAATAACCACCAGTTTTAATTTTTAACCACTTCATTCACCATAAGTCAATGTCTTTTATCTTGAGATAGAAGAGCAATTTTGGATTGCTTTTATTTTACAAGGGATATGACATCAGAAGTGCCAAATTTCATGCTAAAATTTTTAAAACATAGACCACATATTCAGATTATTGTTCTTTAGGTTTGACATTAACTTGACATTGATAGTTTTTATGCTCAAGAGTTTCATGGAATTGTGAGAGGAATTAAAATGGACCTTTGATCTTCATTTGACTTGAATATGAATACAAGGAGAACTGTCCAATGACCTTCCTTAGGAAATATGCCAGGATTCAAAATGGGATAAGGCACAGTAGCTAATTTCCCCAAATGCTGATGTTTGTAGAAAAGCCAAATGTATAACAAATAATAGGTAATGATATTTGCTATTACAAATAAATCCCCAAACTTCTCTTTCATGCACCAATATCAGGCAGTCTTTCTTGGTCAATAGGTGTCTTTCCTCCATGTTGCGATTCAGAGAACCAAGTCCATTTCACCCTCTTAGACAAGAGTCCTCTGTTTCCAGCCAACAGTAGAGAGAGTATAGATGAGCACTCAAGAGGCTTTGTAGAAACCTCCTATGGAGTGGCCAAGAGGGTGGCTCACATATCATTGGCTAGAACTTACTCCCATGACCTAACTGTAGGGAAATCTGGGAAATGTAGTATTATAGCTGTGTTCCCAGGGTAAAAAGAGAACACTATGGTCTTTGCCACACCTACTGTTTCATATGTTCCTAAAAATAAGGAAAAGCACTAAGTACTAGGGACTGGCTTCTGGGACTAGCTTTGTCACTAAGAAATTATAGAAAATTTAACAGGTTCAGGCACCTGGGTGGCTCAGTTGGTTGGGCGACTGCCTTCGGCTCAGATCATGATCCTGGAGACCCGGATCGGGTCCCGCATCGGGCTCCCTGCTCGGCGGGAAGCCTGCTTCTCCCTCTCTCACTCCCCCTGCTTGTGTTCCCTCTCTGGCTGTGTTTCTCTCTGTCAAATAAATAAAATCTTAAAAAAAAAAAAAGAAAAAGAAAAAGAAAATTTAACAGGTTCTAGCCTCTTTACTTTTTGTATTATTTGGTCTCACAGAGCTCCCAATCTAAAAGAAAAGACAAACATCAAACAAACACACCAGTAAAGGTACAGTTACACATTAATGTAAGTTCCATGAGAGTACGAACCATGGCTCTCCAGCACCTAGAACAATGCTTGGTGCATAGTTGGTGCTCAGTGATCATTGTTGAATGCGCGTGTGTCTAAAGGCATGAGTGAATGAATGAAAATACATGATGGGAAAAGAATAAGTGCTGTGAAAAAAGCAGTAGAGAAATTGAAATTCATTTGGGCAATCAGGAATGATGTCTTTCTGAGGAAGTAACATTGATGTTGAAACCTGAAGGATGAGTAAGTTAGCAGAGTTGGGATATAGAACTTTGTAGGCAGAGAAAACACTAGGTTCACAAGATCTGAGCTGGGAAAACATGGATACACTTAAGAATTGCAAGAAGGCTATGACAGGAACCCAGGGAGCCTGGGTGGTCGTGGTAGAAGTCAGGCTACAAAAGCAGCAAGGAATGTCCCAGGAAAGGATTCTATAATATGCTGAGCCTTTTGGGTTTTCCTGAAGGCACAATGAAAAGGCAATGAAAAGTATAAAGAAGTATAAGGGATGATGTGATCCTATTTTCATTCTAAAAGGTCATCCCAGCTTTCTGTGAAGAACAGCTTGAAGGCAGTAAGAGTAGAAGCAGAGACCCTAGTTAGGATGTTATAGTGAATCATCTAAATAAGATGACTTAACCAGAATAGTGGTTTACAACAAGGTGGAGGCACAGGATGGAGGGACTTGAAGAGCATGTTGTAGGTAAAGGGAAATTGGAGCAAATGGAAGATTCAGTAATAAAATCCTCTGGGTCTGTACTGTGTTATTCTTTTCTTTGGAATGTCATGACAATGACTATGCGACCACTAGACACAAGACATTTAGTGTTGCTTCCCTCAGATTCCTACAGAAGCTTTGTCCCAACTCTGAAGAGGTACTCAAGGATCAGTCAACTAACAAGCATTTAAATTTAGGCTAGATTCTTGGGGTTCTTCAAAATTCAGTCCGGATGATCTTATATCTCTGTTTCTCTTTGTCTTCAAGAAATTAATTAGATAAATTGCATAATTGCAGTAGAGGGCTGATTTTATATCTTAGTGTGTTTATGGGGGAAATATATCTTTATCTTTAGTGTCTAAATATTTTACCCATAAAACTTTCTTTAAAAAATGGTAAATTTTGGACGATTTTTGATATCTCCTTAATGTGGTACTGTTGCTTCAGTTGGCATAATCCAAATATTGTAGTAGTATTAAAATGTTATCCTTGAAGCCAGTGTTCTACTATTTCAGAGTTAGTTGTAATGGTTCAGACCTTTATTAGAATTTCTTTAGAGATAAGAACACTGTGTACAGAGGCCTGGAAACTTGATGCGCTTGAATTCCATTCTGCTCACCTCCCTCTCCCCAGTCGTGCCTGGCTTGCAAATTTACCTCTGTCTGCATTTCTCATCTGGAAAATGGACATCCAAGTGATTTCCCAGAGGTGTTTATCAATCATATTTTAAAGTGATTTGGATAAAGGGATATTATGATCTTGGGAACTGATGGGTCTATAATGACTGCTACAGACAAGGAAGAATTCTGTGAAGCTCTGGCAGATTTCCTGCAGGGATGTTATACCCACAACCAGTGAAATACATCCGGGAGCTTCCCTCCCTCACTTTAGGGATAGAGCCTCATTTCTGGGGCTCTTCTGGCAATGACACGAACATGTGTTGAGTGTTGTTTCCATCTTAAACAGTTTATCTGAATAATTTTCATCCAAAATATGCTATTTTGAGTGGATAAAATTCTTTAGTGGCCTATTGATATCTGGAGAGAAAGGGGTAATGATTTTTACAAAGAAATTTGAGGTTGTTTCTGCCAAGCACATTGATGTTTATAACCTTGTTTTTCCAATTCATGTCTAGTGTACTATTACTCACTTTCTCTTTGACATGGGCCCCATTCTGTTTAAAAACCTTTTTCCACGGGGCTCCTGGGTGGCTCAGTTGGTTAAGCGACTGGCTTCGGCTCAGTTAGTGATCCCAGAGACCTGGGATCGAGTCCCACATGGGGCTCTCTGCTCGGCGGGAGGCCTGCTTCTCCCTCTCTCACTCCCCCTGCTTGTGTTCCCCCTCTGGATGTGTTTCTCTCCATCAAATAAATAAAATCTTTAAAAAAAAGAAAACAAACAAACAAACAAAAAAAACCTTTTTCCAATAATCTTTAAAGTCAATACTTTGCTTCACCTTGCTCTTCCCGGTTGTGTTGTCACCCTACTGTGAGATGTTGCTTATGTGTGATCCAAAACAGCCATAGGAAATTGAGGGGATCTTGTAAATTCACGTTGTTGTTCTGACTGTAGTTTGTATGTGGAAGTATGATAGGATTATAAAAATGGTGTAGAGGGTACTTTCAAATTCCATGGTGTTCCTTGTTATTCTGGGCAGGTATTTGCATACCTCACTTATCTCAAAACTGATACTTCTCCCCATGCA
>PITA01001250.1:0-20346 GCA_004023965.1 Spilogale gracilis | reverse complement strand
CCAAGCATCTGGATTTACTGCCAAAACACTAAAAATGGACTATAAAGCAGAAAACCTATGAGTCAGGTGAACTCTCCATTCTACTTAAAGGGCAAAGTTCTAGTTAGTTTGACCAACTAAACAAAAGGGACGTGTGTGTGAGCGTGCGTGTTTTCCCCACCTGTTCATACCTGCTTTACTCCTATTCCCGCCTTGGGACACACTCTTCTTATAGTTATAGGGTAATTAGACACTGCCTCTTTAGAGGCTCTTGATCATCCTTTGGTTTTGAAGCCAATGTCTCTATCTCAAAATAGAATGAAAATTCAGCTTCTCATTTGAGGCAGCCCTGGTCACTCTTGGTACTCAACGAAGGTTTATTGACCTTAAAGACAGACACCATCCAAGGCATATATGAAAAAGCCGCTATAGTGGAGCGTTTATGAATATCTGTTCCAATGTCAGTAAGGAAGATAACATTAGTGCATTGAAGTAGACTCTTGCTCCAGTTAAAAATGTGTTTTTCCCTATTGTAGTGGCACCAGGAAATGTGTTATGGAAAAATAGTTATTCTCCTGACCATCAGATTAAGAATTTGCCTCTAAATCCTAATGTCCATTAGTAATTCATTACAGCTCCATGACTCATGAGTCATTTGAAAGTTTAAATATTATTTTCTATTTTCAACCTAGTCTTAGTAATATTAGTAACATATCCTTTTAAGGATCTTAAACTTACCTCTTTGAAGTTCTAGTAAATTTCCTATGGATAATTCTATTGTCATCTTTTCCAGACTATTCAAAACTTCAGAGACTTTGCATCTTCTTTTTAATACCCTGTATTTTTTAGTCTGTCTTTATACAACTCCTTCCTATTCCCTTCGGACACTTCATATATATCTTGTGGGCTATGGTAGCCAAAACAACAAGTGATATATAAGATAGACCCATGGTGTTTTTGTAAGGAGTTAAGATTTTATTTACATGTAATTGTATTTAAGATTTCATGTTCTTATAAACAATACCTCCCTCATAATATTATGTGAGGATTAAATAACATAATGCCTGGAAAGCAATTAGCACAGAATTCGGCATGACAGGCACTCAGTAAATGTTAACAATTGTTTGTATTTCATTTTTATGACTTTTAATGACCATACACCATTGCCAGTCACTTCCTCCCCCCCCCTTTTTTTTAATCCTGAGTTCCTCTTGTTCATTTGTAGGGGTATGATCAATATTCTCAGTACCATCTCTGGTATTGTCTGCTTCATTCATTCCACAAATGCATTTTCTAAGTATTCTAGGTATTAAGCTACGTACTAGGGGTATGGCCATGAGAAAGGCAAGGTCTCTGCATTCAGGGAGCCTACCACAAACAGGGAGATACTAGTTTCAGGGAATCCCAGGGACCTGCGATAAGGTGCAGTGAGAAGGACCAGCTCAGCAGAACATAGAGGCGGGGGAGCTAACCTAGTACAGGGGGGTGGGTGGGCTTCCTGGAAGACGTGATGTGAAAGCTGAAACCCTGAGGTAAGTAGGAGTCAGCCAGACAGAGGAGGCAAGAGAAGGGCAAGCATGGGATGATTGCCAGAAGGACTAGTATGCCTGACACCCGGAGGGGAAAGTGCTAAGAAATCCAGCGTGCATGGAGAGGGGAGTAACAGACAGAGAAGCTGGAAGTGAAGGCAGGCACCAGATCTGAGAGCTTTGAGAATCGTGTCAAGGACTGTGGACCCTACACTACGGTAGCTGCAGAACCAGCGCTGGCTTCTCCTTATCCATCTAATATGACCGAGCCTGCCTAACCCCTCCACCTTTTCAAGCCCCTTCCTCTTATTCCCCCACATGACCCCACTTGCCCATGAGTTTGCTCATTTTCCCCACTGGAATGTCTATCCTTAAAGTCTGCGGTCTGACTGGGGAAGCATTTGTTGAGTAACGGGTGTGTGCCAGGCATGGTGAGCCTTCATCCCTCCAACGTCTTTCATTCATTCAGGCTACAAATATTTTTTAAAGCACCAACCTGTAGAGGGAGCTGTGCTACTTTTAAATGACATTTCTTCTGAGAGGGACCCAGGTGCCCCAACTGGAATAATCTTGTCCACTCTTCTTCAGCCCTTGAAATCCTAATGTTTAAATAAATCTCTCCTCTGGCTCTTGCCACTTTTGATACTGCGTTCCAGATAGTTACGTCATGAGTCTGAAACCTCTACAAGATCTCTGTGTGATAGGGGACAGAGTCCAGGTCCCAATGGATCATTGTATTTTTCACAGCTCCCAAGCTGGCATGAGTCCAGGAGCTGCAGTGTTCATAATAAATAAATGAATGAATGAATTTTCTGAAAATAGATAAAATAACGTTATTTTGGTACTTCCTAATGACCCATATTGCCAAGCACAGCAATTAAATTATTTGTTTCAAAGTGATTAAACCTGAATCTAGTATGATTTCTCCCCCAAATCGCTGCTTTTTATGGGATTCCAAGATTTACATAAAAACTCCATGAGTGAACAAGATGTTATTAAGGATTATACATCTAAAGTACTTGGAACTGTATCACCTCCTCTACTGTCAGCTCTGTACTATGCATTTGCTCATGCTTTTTGTATAGCCTTATTATCACGATAAGTCAGAGAAGAAGAATAATGAGTAGACTTCCACCTGTTGATTGCTAAAAATAAAATTCTGCCTCACCTTTAGTTTTTCCATTTTATGGCTCTCAGCATGAGTTTATAGCTCACATTTTTAGTGGTCACTTCTGCATTTCCTAGGCACATGGATAGTACTTCTGGCAGGTTCTGTGACTCAGAGTGGACACTGGAGTTGAATCCTGATTGTCTCCACAGTGAATACCAGAGCTGAGGCTTAATTCTCTCCAGTGTATTCATGGTCTATTCGAGTAAACAGACAAGAGAAAAGACACTTCACCTAGGGAATTTTTAAACACCACTGAAACACCTGTGCTGAAATAGTGGACAGTTTTGGATTTGAGACCCACGATACATGTCTTCAGATACCCTGCCCACTGGCTTGCTGGCACCTCCCATGCTTGCTAATACTCCTTGAGCTTTATTTGAAACTGCATGAAATGTTCTGAGAACTTTCCTTGTTAGTTGTCAGAAAGTTATTTCAGATAACCTGATAAAGCCAACATTAAGAATATTCTCCCAGGGTGCCTGGGTGGCTCAGTCGGTTAAGTATCTGCCTTCAGCTCAGGTCATGATCCCAGAGTTCTGGGATCGAGCCCGGCGTCAGGCTCCCTGCTCAGCCAGAGCCTGCTTCTCCCTCTCCTAAGTTCCCCTGCTTGTGCTCTCTCTGACTGTCAAATAAATAAATAAAATCTTTAAAAAGAGAGAGAGAGAATATTCTCCCAAGGAGAAGTGGGGAGGTTGGTGGCTTACCAAAGAACGATGGATTTAGCGATAGACTTGGGTGGCCTCAGTCATTCACTTGGTCACCGTACTCTATTTTTCTCAGATTGGACAGCATCTTTCAGCTGGATTGGTGGTAGTCTCAAATACCTGATATAACAGACTGTTGCTGATTGACAGGGAGATTTTCACTTAAGAAATGACACTTTGGGGATGTCCCATGCCCCACTTCTATTTAGTTATTACTTGCACTGTGTTATAATCCTAGAGCAGTTACCTGATACTGAGTGATAGCTATGTGCTCGGTGCAATACACTCATTATCTAAATCAATCTTCCACATTATTCTAGGTCAGCACCATTATTATCATTACATTCAAGATGAGGAGATACCTTTAGAGAAAAGAAATAGCAGCTGTAATTCCATGCTCTCTGTCACTAAGCTGCCCTCCTGCCTCTCGTTATTCCAGACAGAACGCATGCATTAGCTTCAATCCTGGCTAGAACAAAGCTTAGCTCTGAAAGCTAATCTCTCGGACACATTCCAAAAACAAACCCCACACTCTGAACCAAAACTTCAGGTTTTAGAACTTACCTTGCAGGTAGAATAATTTTCCATGTATGTACTTTAAAAGTTAACTATAAAACTCCAAAAGAATACCAATATATAGCAATAACAATCAAATTCTTTGGCTAATATATGTACTTTTTTTCCCCAGAACCCTGTAACATGCTGACAACCTAAGATATTTTATTATTCAGCCAGGCAGAGGAGAAAAGCCCAATCTCAGTAGGCAGACAAGTAAGGTTCTGGGCTTATGGTGGCCTTCGCACACTGCACACTCCCACTCAGTCTTTTCTGGGTCACTATTGGAAATCATTGCCTCCTTCTCTCTTGCGCTATTGGTGGTACTTTGGCGTAACGGGAAGATGAACATTACCCATCATAATGCAGGTCATTCCCGCCCACCAGCACCTCATCTCCCCTCCCTGACACCACCATGTCCCCTACCTAAAGATGCCCCGAATCCTACTAGCTTAACTTTATCTGGTAAAGGCAAACATGGTCAAAGTCATAGCTATGCAGACAAGTGTTTTGAGTATTATTTTCACCTTCATTAACTGTTACGAAATGAGAAGGAAGGGCTCTTAGGTATTTTAGCAAATTGTTGCCCTTCAGCTGTCAATCCCCTTATGTGTTTCCACTTTTTATCACAGAAATTTTATAGGTATTGATTTCTAAAAATATCCAAAGCATCACTATCCAGTGAAATTATGTCCTATCGGGACTTAAGTTTCTATTAAAAATTAAAAATAGATAAATTTTCTTAGAAGTTAGATTGCCGAGTATTTTTCTAATCAAGGATTTTGATGCATTTGAGTACAATAAAACTCGTTTTGTTGAAGTGTGAATGGGAATTGCACAATTTTGCCATGGGGTGGGCAGACTCTTTGAGGCATGATTCAATATTCAGACACACAGAGAAATTAAGTCATCATTTTAACTCCCTCTCAAACCTATCTTTTTTTACATTCCACTTTTAAATGAGCAAATGAGAGCAGTGTTACACACACACACCTAATGTATACTTATACACACACACAGAGTAATATTTAATTGCCAACCCTTTCAACTGCAGAGAAAAGAATCGAGTTTTATGGGACGCCTGGGTGGCTCAGTTGGTTAAGCAACTGCCTTCGGCTCAGGTCATGATCCCGGAGATCTGGGATCGAGTCCCACATCGGGCTCCCTGCTCAGCAGGAAGCCTGCTTCTCTCTCCCTCACTCTCCCTGCTTGTGTTCCCTCTCTGGCTGTGTTTCTCTCTGTCAAATAAATAAAATCTTAAAAAAAAAAAAAAAAAGAATCGAGTTTTAGGAATGGGTTTAAGTTCTTGGCAGTAATTCTGTGGTTTGGGAAAGCCCATGATAGGACAGCTTATCTCATTATTGAATTTTAACACAGTTTGTAAGTTCCCTTTATGAAGTTTTAGTTACAAGTTCCTCTTATTTCTTTCTTTAGACATACCTCAGGCATGAGTCTATTTTCAATTTTAGTGTTGCAGAACACCAGCAGTAAGAACAGATTGTTAATCCTCAAAAAGATGATGTAAGCCATTAATTCATTAATGTAATTTACCTTAGTTTAGCCAGGAAAGACTGTAAGAGTTTGGGTTTTTATCTTCTGCACATTGTCCTGCTGGAAATCATGTCTGGAGGCTCTTCTTACTTTAAACATCTGACAATTGTGTCCTCTTAATGGGGTGGGGTGCTACAAGGACTTGAGATGAGCTGCCAATCACCACTAACCCCTCTCTTCCTAAACATCCAGGTCAGGGAGCAATCTGAAGGTGCTTTTGACTCTCACGTTCAAGTCCCCCACGCCCGTCGGGTTCCCCCAAATCACATTTTATAGACATCAGAGCCTTCAATGCTGTGTGTGGCTTTTCTTTCTCTGGTTTCTCTGAAGGAGTTTCATTAAAAAGCCATCAAATCTTAGACAATACAGCATTCCTCATTTCTGTATTTCTTAGTAATACAATCTAAAACAAAAAGAAAAATTCTGACTTCCAGATGTTGAAACATTTTGTTCAAAACTGTAGTGTAGTCATCTAAAAATTGAGTGGCATTAAGACAGTCTATTTTATATCATCTTTCATATTTGCATACTCTTACTCCACATATTTTTAATCTCAGCCATTGGAATCAGATAATATAAGGGGGCTATTCTGCAAATGCTGTGAGCCTGTCCTAGCTTACCTACACTTTTCTTACTTTTATATATTTCCCAACTATAGGCACATATTTTATTGCTAAGAAACACTTGTCAAGAATTTAGATTAAAAAAATAAATGTGTCAATAAGCAAAATGTGGTATAAATCAATTTCTTGTCATTGTCCAAACTGAAAATATTTTAAAAAAACAATTACCTTAAAAAATGGTTAAATTGATTTTCCAGTTTTCATTCCTTATGAAAATGGTCACATTGTAACACTCAATGCAACACTCACACTTCTTTACATGAGAAATCATACATATGAAAAATGATTAAAATACAAACCTGTTTATTTTTCTTTAAAATAAATAGTTCCATAACTTGAAATGAATACACTCAATTTCACATCTATCCATTTAGAAGAAGAAATTCACTAGAAAGAGATTTGAAAGAAGCCTGCTGAGCCACTTTCCAATTGAAGTTCCCCCAGACAACTGAGTTTCTGAATTTGAAGGAGAAGTTGAAGTTATTTATTTGGGAAGGAGGGAAGACATGGCAGAGCTCTAATAAGAAACATTTAAGGAACCTCACCTTGGGGGCGCCTAGATGGCTCAGTCATTAAGTGTCTGCCTTCAACTCAGGTCATGATCCCAGAGTCCTGGGATTGAGACCCGTGTCGGACTCCCTGCTCAGCGGGGAGCCTGCCTCTCCCCCTACCACTCTCCCTCTTGTGTTCCCTCTCTTGCTGTCTCTCTCTCTGTCAAATAAACAAATAAAATCTTAAACAAAAAAAAAGGAACCTCACCTTTTCTTCCAACTAATTTAGGAGCCAGAAATACCTTCTTCTTGCCAGATATATGATTCCTGGGCAATCATTCAAGGTGGCCTGGGCACCATTAATGAAATCTCTGCTCAGCAGTTTGTCTTCCACATATGTTCATAAAAATTAAAGTTAATAGTTGAAATGGATGAAAGAAAACTTAAGGATAAGACAGTGAGTCTGGAGCTCCAAATTAGCATCTGTTTGACTCCAGGACTCCAAAAGAGTTGAGGTTAAGAAGATGATGAATGAAGCCAGGTGATGGAATGGATCCAAGTTCTAAAGCTAGAAAGGTACAGGAACCTCTCAGTGATGCCAGAATGCGGAGGAGAATCCAGGAGCCGTGACAAACCATACTCAAAACACAAGAAACACATCCAGACAAATCTAGATAATATAATTTTTCATGGTTGGTTTATATCACCAAATTAGGGTCTAGATTTTGCTTTTATCAAAATTCTTATTAAATAAAAGTTTCAACTCAATGTGGTACAGTACAATTTTGACCATCACAGTCAGATCATTCTTGACAGCATCCAAGTCTAAAACAGATCAAAAGTTCAGGAAGCAACACCAGTTCATTTCTACGGAGCTCATTTGGTTCTTCTCTAAACAGTGATAAAAGAAAGACATTTCTCAGATCTTCAGCAGCGCCCTTTCATTCTTAGCAAGGAGGCCAGAATTAAATGAACTATAACAAATGCCCTTTCACCCCTGGACCCAAAGGACAGGTTGATTGGCAATTCAGGATGAGATGTCCTCTGGAGCAATGGCCTGTCTTGTCCTCAGTCCTCATACCAGGGCACCTGGCTCTCCAACATCGGCACCATCAATGCATTGATGAAGACTGTATTTTTCAAATGGCTCACTGCTCTGCCCCTCTCCATTTCTCTCCATGTGTGTGTGTGTGTGTGTGTGTGTGTGTGTGTGTGAGAGAGAGAGAGAGAGAGAGAGAGAGAGAGAGAGAGAGAGATACTGGAAGGAGATGATACCAATTTCTTCTGAAGCAACACCAGCCAATTGAAATATAAAGCCAGCCACATACATATCCTAAAATTTTCTAGTAGCCCCATTAATAAAAACAGGTACAATTAATTTAAATCAATTCTACTTAACCCAGTATATCAAAAATATTATCATTTCAACGTGATCAATATAAAAATATGTTAATAAGATATGATTCATTCACTTTTTATACTGCGTATTTGAAATCCATTGTATGTCTTATATTTCACCGCATAGCCTCAATTCAGATGAGGCACATTTCCCTTGAAAGAGCCCCGTGTGGCCAGTAGCTGTTAGATTGGACGGCCCTGATCGAAAACACAACTCCCTCTTAGCCAACAGTACCCATTTGAAATGCCTCGCTTCTGATGTTACAGCACTCTATCTGAATGTATTTTTCTCTACAGAAGAAATCCATATGTGTAAATATTTTCATCTGGATTCTAACACACACACACACACACACACACACACGAACACATACACACACAACATCCAAGTCTGAATGACCTATCCCAATTTCCTTCTACAAAAATATGAAAAATAAACTATCTCCTCTCTCCAGGGCTGTGTGAGGAAGCATGTGTGCCTGTTATCCTGCACGTTAACGGATTCCCGTATTTAGTGTTGTCTGAGCTGCTGACTCATTGCCTCTGAAAGGCGCTGCTGCCCACGGTGATAGTCGGACAGAAAGCCAATAACGCCTGCCCATAGCTTCTGAAAAGCTGACCTGGTAACAACATCCACATTCTTTGGGTTGGTTTTGCTGACATACTCTCAACTCGAAAACTGTTTTTAAAACAAAAGCATAATGAAGTATTGAGCTTCTAAAAGCAATTGTTTTTCAGTTCATTAAATTATCTGAGTGTGTCGAGGATGGTAAAGCAGCAAGAAAATGAGTCTTCAGAGGGAACCATCCTTGGAAGTTCACATTTGAGCTTCAGGAGTATAATTCTTGGGGACAGTGTTCCAAGACAGCATGGGTGTCCAAATGAAACAAGGCTGTCGTGGGATATGTTTTTCAACTTTCTCAAGAAACTTTATTAGCTCTGTATTACTGACCTATTTAACATTCTATTTAATTTTTTTCAAAATTGCAAAATGTATCCCATTCCTCATCCTAAAACTGCTCTCCTCGAGTTAAACTTCTAAGAAAAGGGACATAAGATGTTCACCATCAATTAATAAAGACTAAGCTACTATTAAATACTTAAAACAGGGATCAAATTAACCAGCAACTACTTGATACTGCCCTGGCTAGTGGGTGAGATGATCCTCCGTACTAGACTCATCTATACATGTCTATACAATCTAGCCTGCACTAACGTTAAGATTGCCGTATGATTCACGTCTCACAAGGAATAGCCAGAGTTGGCTTGCTGATTTTAGTGAGTTTCACATACACGGAGCCAGAACTGTGTTCAGCTAGTTGTTTTGGCACTTTCTTACCACTAGGGGGAGATCAAGGCTCCTCTAGAGGTGAGTCATATGCCAAGTTTATTGGCCCATGATATGGAAGGGAAATGAAATTATTATCTTTGAAGAAACCTAAAATTTAGCAGCCTGCAAACCCTGCAAACATGGTGTTTTTGTCCTATCCAGTTTGAGGCAACATTCATAAATTTGAAGATTTCACGTAAAAATTCTGATGTCTCCCCGAACTTGAAAAGAAGATGTGGCCATCCTGGGTCCATGCCTTTACGTGGCACAGCCAGAGGGAGGTGCTGTCCTTACCAACGGCACACGCTCTTCATTTCAACTTCATCAATACCATCCTTTTATTTTTCCCCAACACTGAAATCAAATATCAGATATAAATAAGCTTGCATCGTTGTTTTCTTGTTGTAAAAAGCTTTGTCTGTTTGGATTTTTGGTTTTATTACTCAGGTCACTATCAAAAGCAGTAAAAATAAAACATAGACCAACCGAATCTCTTATAAATTCCAGGAAAGTAAGAGAGAGCATATTTCTTTGAGGTAGTAAAAAATATTCAGAAGTAAAACATGCAGGCACATTGTGCCTGGCCTCTCTTGGACTTCTACCCACCTATTTCCCCATTTTCATCAGTTATATGGGCCTATGAGCTTAGAGTTTTCCAGCACTCAGTCTCTGCCAAATTACTGTTTGTGAGAGTGCAGGATCCATATGCATGTGTGTGCACACACACACACACACACACACACCTTGCCCTTTGTTGAAGCAAATACCTTCTTTTTCCCTTTTCTCCATAGCGTTCATTTCCTTGAATTCAGTTTTCTCCACAAAGTGGTAAAATATAGAGGACTGAGAGTTGGGCAAAGGTAAACATTGTTGGAAACATATTTCTGAAGTGTTTGTTCTAGGTTAGGCTAACAGGGTCCTTTTGATTCCTTCTGATCTAGCTTTATGATCATAGTGTAAACCATTGGTAATACCTGCTTGCCACACATGGTAAGAGATTGAGAGATCATGGGTCCCCGTCAAGATACCATCTCGCATTTGTCACCACTAACTCTAATTACTAAAAAATGTCTCTCGTGGCTGACTATACAAGGATTTGAAAAATCAGCATTTGTAGGGCAAATCTTCGTACTCAACATAGTGAGGGGGAGGGAACACATCTGTACCCACGGAGGAAATGTAAAAATAAAGTTGGATTGGTGTAACATAAATTCCAACAAGTACATCAGATATCCTGATTTACTCATTTCATTGCCTCTTGATCTTAAAAACAAGTGGTAATAGGGGAACCTGGTTGGCTCAGTTGGTTAAGTATCTGACTTTGGCTCAGGTTGTGATCTTAGGGTCCTGGGATCAAGCCCTGTGTTGGGCTCCCTGCTCAGCAGGGAGTCTGCTTGTCCCTCTCTCTTTGTCCTTCCCTCCACTTGTGCTCACTCTTAAATAAATAAATTTTAAAAAAAGTGGTAATAGAAATATTTAAAAAAAATATTAGCAATCATAGTTAACATCCGTTGCATTTACTATGTGTCAGGGGTTATAGTAAGTGATCTCCTTTCATCTTTGGAACAGCCCTGTTAGGTAAGACCTGTTATTCCTATTTTAGATGTGTGGCACATGGGGCTTAAAGTGGCTATGTAATTTTCCCAATATCACAGAGATTCTGTTCAATCTCAGAACATTCACTCAACCTCCTTACAATATTCCCTTCCTACTAGGGCAGTGGTTCTCCAAGTGAAGTCCCCAAGACCCTCTTAGGGGATGCTTGAGGTCAAACTACTTTAATAATAACTCTAGCATGCTATTTGCTATCTTTAGCATGTGGACATTTGCAGTGATGATGCAGAAGTAATGGTGGGTAAAACTGACTGTCACCTTATTACAGTCAAGGCAACGGCACCAACATGTCCTGGTAGAAATTATACTCTACACTGCCATGAATTTACAGTAAAAAAAAAGGAAAAAAAAAAAAAGCAAGAGTCAGTAATAACAACAACAAAAATCTAATTAAATCTTAAAACTCAAGTACACATCCTTTAATATTTTGTGTTTGGGAATGGGCAGTGAGTATAAAGCTCTTAAAATATATTACAGAATGGTGGTTGCCTACAAGTACGATTGTTTGGCCACAGTTGAACTAGCCACTTCTTTTAGAGAACAGCACATATACTGGAAAGAACAACTGGAAGACAAACTATGGTTCTTCAAACCTGGTATTTGGCAACGATTTCCTTGAAAAATGAATGAAGTGAGCCTGTCACTTCAGAGAAAACTAACAGTATTTCCTGACAATGATAAAATTCAAACTTCGAAGTAAAAATTAGAATCTTGGAAAGCTTGCACCTGCCACCATGAACTTGACAGCTTCCCAGTACCTAAAAGCCTTTTCTGATGAGATTAATGGTGAGATTAACAAATAGGACTTTTTGTCATTGACAATGAAAGGCACCAACATTTGGAAGATCTGCATAATTCAGTGAGCCAAAACTTCCCAAAGAGCCAATATTATGATGAAATCATACAAGAATAAGAAAATTTACACAAAGTACAAGACAGATAATGAATTTTAATGCCATGGACTATGCACAGTTCACTGATGCAGCTCAGGTTCCACACTGTAACTCACCTTTAAGAAACAGCTGCTTGCTGAGTTTCAGGGTCATAGCAAAGAAAAATACCCACAGTCGTCTCAAAGACTATCACATACTACCTTTGCAAATTGCACATCTGTGTAAATGTGGAGTTTCTTCATGTTCTTCAACCAAAACAGCTTATTACAGTAAATGCAAAAGCAGATATGAGAATCCAGCTACCTTCTTTCTGTTGAGCCAAACATTTTTAAGAGATTTCCCAAAATATGAAACCATGCCATACTTCTCACTATATTTTTTGTTTGGGGAAAATACGGCTATTTTATTAAGAAAATAGATCTTATTTATGTTAGATCGAATGGGTTTATCATTGTTACATAAATAAACCTATAAATAAATATTTTAAGTCAATTTCCAATAGGGAAATATTGATATCTCTAATACACAGAAACAAAAGCTTTTTGGGATTTTCAGTACAAAATGTCTGAGAACCCTATGCTGTGGAGCATAGCATCTTTTTTTTTTTAATTTCAAAGTGGCATGGCACCTTATTTATATCAAATTAAATGCTGTATCTTTTATCTTCATTTTTAAAAAAGGTACTCATCCCTCCAAGTCAGATGAAAATGGTGAGTCAGGATCTCAGTAGCCCTCATATGGCTACTAAGCATATGGCTTATTCAGGGCCATCAGTCAAGGTAGAAATACACCACTGAAGGGCAAAGAGTGAGCATTCATTTCCAGAATCAGATTCTTCTTTCTCTTTATGATTTCCGGGGCGGGGGCGGGGGGGAGGATTTCTTTGTCTAAGGAAAGACCCATCCAAATTATTCACATAAATATTTGTTTCTGGGGAAACAAGAGGTACAAGAAATATTGCAAGCAAATAAATAAGTAAGAATCTGGTTTTCATGTCAGAGAATTTGTCACTGAAATTGCATCCAAATAACTGTTGCATTTGCATACATGTTGTTTTATGAGCTTGAGCTTTATGGCTAGGTTTTATGCCTATTAGAGAAGAGTAATGTTTGGTTTTTTTAAAAATGTGGAATTCCATGTACTTAGTACAAAAATTAATTCAGGGTAATTGTGGGAGGTTTGGTACTCTGCAGGCAAACATTTACTCCCCTATCCAGCCACTCCCCCCAACCTATTTTAATGTCACTAAGATAGCAGGCTGAGGTCCTAGAAAATCTTTCGAATTCTGGTTCTTTTCCCTGTATATCCAGTTTCATGACTTCCTTCTTTCCCTCCTTCCTTCCTTTCTTCTTTTCTGTTTGTTCTGATCTTCACATCATGGTAAAATTCAAACAGACACACTCACATCAATCACATTGTATCATTAGTCTCTTAGAACTGGGCATCATTTTAACAAATGAATGAACACAAAATCTGGGTGAGATACTGATGGTCACATCTGCCCAGGAAGATTTCAGTAGAATCTAGGATATACCCGTGTGTGGCTAATTAAAAAGTTGTCTTCTTAAAAATTAATTGAATTCATGTTTGGCATATTTTGATTTAATCTTCCAAGTTCAATTTAATTCTCTTTTTGACCAAATTGGCAGGTATACTGTATGCAAGAGACAAAAGCCCAATCTTGGGTAAATATTTTTTTTCCTGGGTAAAAAAATATATGTTAATCTTTATGCCCTACTTGGAATTAATTTCAACATGGAGAGTTTAAAGTTTTAATGAGGTCCTCACTATGGAGTGCTTATTGCCTATGCTTTGTTTTAGTTGCATGTTCTACTTAATTCATAAAATGAAATTTTCATCTGGACACAGACTGGAGATAATTAAGTTTAGTGATTGTGAAAGTAAAGGAAACACTGATTGGTTTGCAATTCTATTTTTTAAAAAGATACAATATGAGATCTTTAAACGTGTATTCTGGGAAAATGATTCCTCTGTATCTGATATTTTGGGATACATGGGTTTTGGGCAACAGAGGTTTCTATAACAAAGTAAGCACTACTAAGGATGAGCTACTGCCTTACCCTGAAATGTAGCAGAAATGTGGTTTGTGTGAATGAGAGTGTGTTAAAGTACTGAAAGAAACTAAAGAGTCATTTAGTGACTACAGATGTCCCGTATCTTCATATACGTCATATCCTTTAATTAATAAGTTTGATTAAATAATCTCATAGCCAAAAAAGGGGAAGTATTGAGATACCTTCGTGGCTCAGTCAGTTAAGCATCCAACTCTTGATTTGGGCTCAGGTCATGACCTCAGGGTTATGAGATCCAACCATGAGGTGGGCTCCACACTCAGAAGGGAATATGCTTGAGATTTTCTCTCTCCTTTTCCCTCTGCCCCTCCCCCACCCCCCACCCCCCATGCATGTGCTCTCACTGGCTCTCTCTCAAATAAATAAATCTTGAGAGAGAGAGAGAGAGAGAGAGAGAGAGAGAGAGAGAGAGAGAGATCATAAGCTGGGGGAGGGGCAAAGGAAGAGAGAGAAGCAAACTCCCTGCTGAGCAGGGAGCCCAGTGTAGGGCTGGTTCCCAGGATCATGACCTGAGCCAAAGGCAGACACTTAACCAACTGACCCACCCAGGCACCCCTAAGTAAATAAATCTTTTAAATAAAGAGGGGAGTGGGATGCTTGGGTGGCTCAGTCAGTTAAATGTCTGCCTTCGGCCCTGTAATCAACAGGGTCCTGGGATCGAGTCCTACGTCGGGCTCCTTGCTCAGCTTCTCCCTTTGCCTGCTGTTTTTCCCTATGCTCCTGTGCACCCTACCTCTTTCTCGATCTGATAAATAAATAAAATCTTTTAAAAAAAAGGAGGGGGTAATACTTATTCTGAAGAGGTATGGATCACTAAAAATAGAATACAAAAAGTAAAACAAATAAAAAATTTCCAAGAAAATCATTTATAGTTTATAATCCCTCAATTTCATTAAAAATTATGTGTGTATTTATGTGTGTACAAATACATATATGCATATATTAATCAGAAATAAATGTATAAAATTTTCCCAGGAATTGCCCCTGGGCAGTGTAATGTGGGTGACGTTAACTTTCTTTATAATGTATTATATTTTCCACATTTCTTTAAAAAAAAGGTATTCCTTTGATTACCAAATAACTTTGTAAGTTTCCAGCCATCTCTTGACCCATTATTCAACTTGTTTATTCATAAATACTAGCATATAGCTAATTATTTTTTTACCTTTGTTATTTTCAGGGAGAAAAAAGCTATGGCCCTCTAGTGAGTTCTTAGTGGTTGAACCGCTCTTTGAGGAGCACTGGCCAGGTGCAGGGCAAGTCATTAAACACACAGGGTGAGGGATGTCTTTTTAAAATGCAAATACCATCTGGGTACGCAACTGCCTTATCCTCACAGTAAGATACAACAGAAAGAAACACAAAGGCAGTCCCTCTGAACAAAATGCTGCACACAAAACACATCTGAGAAATTCTGTGTGAACCATCTTCTTCCTTCTTGGCACCTTTAAAACAGACTGAATACCCAGCTGAGCTGATGTTGACAGGCAGGTCAGCATAGCCTTTCCTTGAGAGTTCCCGAATGTCAGCGGGCCGCCGACTTTATAGTGTAAAAAATTCTACACTCACTCCTGAACGTATATGTCCATTCCTTCTGACAGCTGTTTGGTCCAAATGCTGTTGTTCTTTCTGTTTTATCTTACTGTAGCCTAAGTGATGAAGTCTGATGTTTCATCCTTGTCTGTTGGTGAACTCTCAGGAGGGAAACTGAACAGCCTGCCGCTGTCTTCCACTTGCTCAAATATTCTCTCGTGGTCTTCTGATATGTTCCAGGGAGTATGAAAGGAGGTGACAGAGAGGGGCAGCCTGGCCAGGACTCTAGTTTTCCCTGTATAGATACCTATGTTATTTAAATTGTGAGGTATAGACCATGTTTCTGCAACCATTAGACTATCATTTGAGGGACAGTAATGACAGGGGCATGACGCCCTCTGAAATTAGAATAATCCTTATTTGGACAGACATAAGAACTTCATAGAGACAGATGCAGCCAGGCTCATGACGGCGTCCCTTGGGACTTAGAATCCCTGGTGGGAGGAGTCCACCGGGCTGTGGGATCTTGCCCTTCTGTGATGGGGCCACACTGGATCCGAACAGCTCAACTGTCCCAGAGCCACAGCCTCTTCATCCTAAGGGCTCAAAACAACAGTCTGTTATGTCCTTAATAGGAAATATGTACAGATAGCCAAGATCTGCCTGGTTCTCAAGCTGAACTCTATGTCAACAAGAACAAATCCTTAGAACAGAGAAGGTGCCCAAGTGCCCCTGAGCACTCGTCTGTCTCTGGCTTTAAAGCCATCTAGAAAGGCCTTGTTCCCAGCAGTCTTCTCCCTGACTCTGCCCTACTTTCATTGTGTCTGGGGTGATTCTCAGTTTAGTCCAATTTAGTCCAGTCTGTGCCTGTGTCTACCCCACAGCCATCTCACTGTAGCTTCCTAAAGCTCTTTGACATTCTTAAGACAATAAATAATAATCTGGTGAGATGATCTGAATAGGTTTATGTCACAAGCCCATGTAGGTACCAGGTGAGAAAATGCTGAGTTTCATGTTCGCTGATTGTTCCACCATCAGTGATTTACTCAAACAAACATTTAGTGAGGATGATTATCCCTCATGAAAAATGACGTGGTCCAGATGATGAGGAAATAAACAAGACAGTCCTTGCCCTCCAGTTGCACAGGTTCTTACAGAGGGATAAGAAAATCCCTGGCAGTTTGACACGAACACACATGCTATAAGGAAGGACCACAAAGGCTGGTCCACACCATCACGGTCTGAGGGTGGAAGGCATCTAAGAATGGAGCTGGGAGGTATAGGAAGGAGCTCGATGTGATATATAGACTTGGAGGAAGCTTCAGAAGGGGAATTAAGCTTACCTTGTGCAACTTCAGAGGTCTAAATGCAACAAGCAGTAAAATTATAGAATGGTATTGGGAACGAGGAGGTACTTGAACCATCTACACTGGGTTTAGATGGTTCTAAATGCCATGACTGTCATTTGGGGCTGGATAATTATTTTCTGTTTCAGCAGCATCCCTGGCCTCTACCTGCTAGAGGTCAGTTGCTCCTCCCTTCCTTCCATAACAAAAAAATACCTGCAGACATTACCAAATGTCCCTGAGGTGGTTCACTTCAGGGTTCAGAACCATTGGTCTTAGACCAACACTCTTCATTTACTATGAGAAAACTGAAACCCAGTTAACAGTAAATAGTCCAACAGTAGAGAGACAAAAATAAAACCCCAACTTCTGATCATAGTTCACCAGGAGATGCTGCAGGGACCTTTCAGAATTGTTTTCCTCCTCTTCCAGCTTCTTCTTTGTTGTTGAGGGCCTGGCTGATGCTGTGTCTATGGAAGAGGGGTGGCCAGGACCCTGAGCTCAGCCTCAGCACTGACATGAAACCCTAGCATGCAATTTGTGAATGTGACAACAAAGAGTCACTCATAAAGAAAACAGAATTTAGGTCAGTCATCGAGAAATTATTTGGACAAGTAGATAATTGTTTCCCAAGTGACTTTCATCATTCTTAGCCAAAATCCTCTAATAGCCCCTACAACTGATGCCAACTGACAATGTCAAACACCAGAAGAGATGAAGTTTCATATGTTTCTGAAGGCAATGTGGCTCTCCATCTTTGCATTTCTCTGGAACACCCCTTGTAAGTCTCTGGTCATCATCTATAGCTACTTCTTATAACATGGAAAAGGCCCCCTATGATCTGAGTGGGATCTGAAAGCGAGCAAGCTCCCAAATTCTTAAATCTAGTAAATTGGACTCAGGGCACAATAATCTCCCAAGCATAACTGAAAAAAAAAGACTATGGCATAAATCCTGGAGAACCCTATCTTCAATCCTCCTTTTAACCTGTGGACTATCTTTTTCCTACATAACAATGAAAATAGATAAAATGCCCTACTTGGTTTCTTTATTTTTTCAATGTGAATAAAGGTCTTTGAATTCTTCCAACTGTGATGAAACTATTTTCAGCATGGTGCAAACTGATAGGGGTAAGAAAAAGGAAACTGGATCAAATATTATGAGAAAAGAGAAATGTTAAAAAAAAGAGAGAGAGAGAGAAATATAAATTTATATGTATTATTCATGCCATACATAGTACTGCAGGCCTGCTCTATGTCAGGCAGTGTTCAAAGCATCAGGGATAT
This sequence comes from Spilogale gracilis, assembly GCA_004023965.1. NCBI lineage: Eukaryota > Metazoa > Chordata > Mammalia > Carnivora > Mephitidae > Spilogale > Spilogale gracilis. Next base: position 2,250 of record PITA01001250.1, on the reverse strand, counting down.
AGTGAACAAAATTCCTGCCTTTGTGGAGTTTATATTCTAACATGAAGTGATAAATAATGAATAAATAATAAAGAGTGGAGATGTTATGCAGGAGAATATATCAGAGTGCGCAGTAGAGTGTGGGAAGGGAGTGCTGTTTTAGGTGGGAAGATCAGTAAGGACATAAATATCGATAAAAACATGATTATTAACTCCACTCCAGTCTAACATCCAGCTGGCTCCCACGTAGTTGGGAGGGACCACCTCCACCATCCTTGTGTAATGCATGCCTGTGCTTGACCAAATCCCACCGTCACAAGTCATCACTGAGCCTTCAGTTAAGTTGATACCATTATTTTGAAAATTACCATCTTTTTCAGGTGGCCCATTCTATTTTTGTGTCTTCTGTGTTGAGGGGTTTATTAAGCAAAAATCTGCCTCTTGTCACTTCTGCCCAATGTGTACATCTAAAATATGGCACTCCAAATTAACAAAATACTCCTTTCTCTTGTGGTAAGATACTGACTGCTACCTCCACTCAGAGAGTGACTGAAAGCTTTTCAGGGAGCTAGAAAAAAAAGAGACTATGTTATTTTATCTCATGATGCTAAATTTTAATTTCCAGTCTCAAGTTATTCAAACAAAAATGTGGTAGCTGATATAGAATTTATATAAGACTTCAAAGAGAGAAAGGTATTGTTCTTATTCCCACCCAATGTTTGCATGCGATTTTTGCTTTGCAGCAAGAGGAGAGAGTAGGATGGAGGCCTTTAATTCAGTGCACTTCAGGAGACCATCACCCTGCAGCTCAGAGTAGAAAGAATTATAGATATTCAGTTTCCATATCCTCTGGAGTTGTCCCAGAGGATAGAAGCCAAGAGGGATAGGGAGAAAGCTGCCTCCAGATTCAACATCTGCTTTTGATCACTGTCTGTGCCATACAAGCTGAAACAGAACCACTCCTAAGTGGAGAAAGAATAGCAAGCAAGAAAACTAGTTTATAATCAAGGTATTGCTCAGTTGCAACCTTTACTGGAGTCATGGATCTCAGGTAAGGCATGCAACCTGAGCCATCCATGGGGTACTTTAACACAGCATCTCCATCTGAGCATTGTCTCCTTCCTAGTCTCTTACAATCTGAGATAACCCAGGGACCTGGACAAAAAACAAAAATGCAAAACATCTTTCCCCATGTTGCCAGGTAGAAGAGCAAAACCCAGCAGCATGATCCCAAGAGGTCCCCAGGCCAGTACCAAAGGCTATCTTGAGTGACTCTCAATTGCAGGTACAGCTAGATGTCAATTTCTCTATATGTGTGATATATATTATATAGTCTTATATAAAAGTATATAAGATTGTGTACTATTTCCATTTTATTTCCTGATGTTGAGGCTCAGAGAGCTGCCTTCATGAGGGAGAGAAAATATTTTAATATATAATTTATTCCCAGATGCATAACTCTAATTTACCTGAACCCCAAATTAAAAAAAAGGTAACATGTACTTTAAGAAAACAAAGAATGTTGAAAGTACTACTGCTGTAATAATACCTTTAATTCAAAGAATGCCAAATCCATGTATGTATCTAGAATCTAAGTATGGGGAAAGATGGCTGGGTTCTAATGTGACTCAGAACAAGGGTTCATTATGTTGTGAAAATGTCTTTATCTGCTGTGAAAAAAACTCCTCCAGTAATGAATATGACTTGGATTAGAACAAGGGGGAGTTATTATATAGAATTTTCCCTAGGAACCTAGAATCATAGGACGCCAAAAGCCATGAGGCTAAAATAATTACCGTAATCTTTATCGAGAATCGGGGTTGAAGAAGTCAGTAGGGAGGGAATGCAGAGGGCTGGGACTGGAGACAGAGGGTAGCTTTCTCCCACCAGGGCTGCAAAGGTAGGCTCCCATCCCTTCCTTTTCCACCCCCACTGCCAGCAGATGCTTTTTCCCCTTCACCTTCTATGATCCCTTCTCACTCTTTTCCTTCATGTTAACATGGGATTTCCCGAGCTTCAGCTCCTTGCAGCTTCAAGCTTGTCAGCCCCTGCGATAGTAGCGTCACGCCTGCACAGTTGGTAAGAGGAAGAAGGGACAAAGGAAGGATGAAAGGGACTGGTGGGAAAGATGAGCTGGTGGCAGATGGTGAGCGGGTGCTTGGGTCACCAATAGGGAATCTTCTGGGAAGGTGCAATCTCAAGCCTCTCTCTTCCGCTTCTTCTCTGTGAGTTTTCCCAGAAGGCAAATGATTAGAAAATCATTCAGCTTTG